>SJYW01051657.1:0-10504 GCA_006410735.1 Raphicerus campestris
GTTGACTCATTGGAAAAGACTCTGACGCTGGGAGGGATTGAGGGCAGGAGGAAAAGGGGACGATAGAGGATGAGATGGGTGGGAACTCAAGTATACCCATGGTGGATTCATGTTGAAATATGGCAAAACCAATACAGTATTGTAAAGTAAAGTTAAAAAAATAAATAAGTAAAATGGATGGCATCACCGACTCGATGGACATGAGTCCGAGTGAACTCCGGGAGTTGGTGATGGACAGGGAGGCCTGGCATGCTGCGATTCGTGGGGTTGCAAAGAGTTGGACACGACTGAGCAGCTGAACTGANTAAAGTTAAAAAAATAAATAAGTAAAATGGATGGCATCACCGACTCGATGGACATGAGTCTGAGTGAACTCCGGGAGTTGGTGATGGACAGGGAGGCCTGGCATGCTGCGATTCATGGGGTCGCAAAGAGTTGGACACGACTGAGCGGCTGAACTGAACAGAACTGAACATTCTCCAGTTGGTGGTTATTCAGCGGTGAGTTGTAGTTTTGGAGTTCTCAGAGGAGAAGATGTGTACACAACATTCTACTCCATCATTTTCTAGCAACTCATTAGATAAAAATATGGCTTCGCGTGTAGATCAGCAATATATAAATAACCAGTTTGAGAAGATCTCATATAAATTAATTTATGTTAGGAATATATGTCATGTAAATGATTTAAAATATTAATAACATATTCTACTAAGTATTTATAAAATATTAACCTAAAATAATTGGCCTATATAGTAATTAGTGATTCTGAATTTCTGTTGGAAAGCTATATATACACATATTTATTCAATATATATAATGTGAGTTATTTTATTGAATACAGTGGAAGAACTGAATAATTATGACCAGAGAAGGGAAAAGTTGATAAGATATCACATATAAACTAAGTCATAAAAGATAATTTATCTTAGTTGAGTAGTTTAGGTGGTAAATTGTCCTTGAATGGTGATGAAAAAGTGAAAGATGAGTTATCTCAGACATGTGATGGTCAAAGACATATGACATTTTAGTGACTCTTAGGAAAGTAGAAAAAATAGTTGAGAAGTAAGGAGACAGGGAGGTCATGACATGAGATTGTAGAAACAGGGTAAACAGGACTACATCAAACAAGAGGTTTAGATTTTAGCCTGGAAGAAATGAAAGCTCATCAAAATTTTCTCATGAGGGCAGTGGCAGAAATAAATTCTTAACGTAGGTACACAACAATAATTTTATAATGGGAATTATGAGAAATAATGACCATAGTCTTGATTGCATATACTACAAAGCTACAGCAACCAAGACAGTATGGTATTGGCACAAAAAGAGAAATGTAAATCTATGGAACAGGATAGAAAGGCCAGAAGTGAGCCCATGTACCTATGATTGACTGATGGTTTAGTCAGTAAGTTGTGCCCACCTCTTGTGACTCTGTGGACTGTAGCCTGGTGAGCTCCTCTGTCCATGGAATTCTCAGGCAAGAATACTGGAGTGGGTTGCCATTTCCTTCTCCAGGGCATCTTCCCAACCCAGGAATCAAACCTGGGTCTCCTGCATTGGAGGCAGATTCTTTACTGACTGAGTTACTATGGATAATTAATCTATGACAAGAGAGGCAAGAATATACAATGGAGAAAAGACAGACTTCAATAACTGTTTCTGGAAAAACTGGAAAGCTATATGTAAAAGAATGAAATCAAAACATCATCTAAAATCATAGAAAATTAATCTTAAAATGGATTAAATATCTGAATGTAAGCTGGATACTATAAAATAAAAACACTACAATATTGAAAAGTAATCAGCCTCCAATAAAAATAAATAATTAAAAAATAAAATAAATCAGACAAAAAAAAAAACTCATAGGAAAACATAGAATAACTCTTTGACATAAGTCACAGAAATGTATTTTTGGATCCATATTCTAGAGTAATGGAAATAAAAACAAAATAAAGAGATGAAACCTAATTAAACTTAAAAGCTATTATACAACAAAAGAAACCATAAACAAATCAAAGATAAAATATTTGCAAACAACATGACTGATAAGATGTTAATCTCCAAAATATCCAAACAGCTCATGCAGCCTAAAATAAAAAACAAACAACCCATGCAAAAAATGGGCAAAAGATCTAAATACACATTTCTCCAAAGAAGACATAAAGCTAGCCAAAAGGCACATGAAAAGATGCTCAATACTCTAATCATTAGAGAAATCCAAATCAAAACAGCAATGAGATATCACATCAACTTGTCAGAATGGCAATCATCAAAAGCTCTACAAACAATAAGTGCTGGAGATGGTGTGGAGAAAAGGGAATCCTTTTAAACTGTTTGTAGGAATGTAAATAGATACAGCCACTACAGAGAACAGTATGATTGTTCCTTAATATCTAAAAAATATAGCTACTACGTGATCCTGCAATCCCACTCCTGGGCATATCGGCAGAAAGCTATAAATTGAAGAGATATATACATCTCAATGTTCATTGCAGCACTATTTTAAAGTAGTTACGACATGGACACACCTAAATGTCCATTGGCAGATGAATGGATAAAGAAGGTGTGATACACACACACACAATGGTATATTAGCCATAAAAGAGAATGAAATAATGCCATCTGCAGCAACATGGATAGACCTAGAGATCATCATACAAGTGAAGTAATCCAGACAGAAAAAGACAAATATTGTACAATATGACTTATATTGGAATCTAAAAAAAAAGGAAAAAGTTACAAATGAACTTATTTTCCAAACAGAAAGAGATTCGTAGACAGAAAACAAACTTATGGTTACAAAAGGGGAAAGGTTGTGGGGGAGGGATAAATTAGGAGATTGTGATTAATATACACACTACTCTATATAAAAGAGATAACCAACAAGGGCCTATTGTATAGCCCAGAGAACTATAATCAATACTTTTTAATAACCTACAAGGGAAGAGAATCTGAAGAAGAATATATATGAAAAATCACTGAGCACTGAGTTGTGCTGTATTTCTGAAATTAACATGATATTGCAAATCAAATATACTTCATTATAAATCAAGTAATAAAGTAAACAAGAAATAAATAAAATAAAAATGCCATTTCCCCCACAGTAAATCTATAGATTTCACTTAATATCAATATAAATCTTAGAAAAATTTTTACAAAATATGAAAGACTGATATTAAAATGCAGACAGTTGAATCATGACACAAGGAATCACCAACACAATTCTCAAAGCTAAGAATAAAGTAGGGAAAATTGCCCTACCAGATTTCAAGGTTGATTATGAAATTGTGAAATTAAGATAGTACCATATTGACACAGAAAGAGACAAATAGATCAAAGAGAAAAAAGTAGATCAAAACAGGTTGATGATTCTTGAATATGCCATAGACAAAAATAAACTCCTGAGTGAGTAAAGGTTTAAAAGCAAAAGTATTGTCTCACTTACAGGGTCATCATTACTATCTTCCTAAATTCCATATATATGTGTCAGTATACTGTATTGGTGTTTTTCTTTCTGGCTTACTTCACTCTGTATAATCGGCTCCAATTTCATCCATCTCATTAGAACTGAGTCAAACTTATTCTTTTTAAGAGCTGAGACAATATAGGAGACACAAAAGTACNTGGACTGCAAGGACATCCAACCAGTCCATCCTGAAGGAGATCGGCCCTGGGTGTTCTTTGCAAGGGAATGATGCTAAAGCTGAAACTCTAGTACTCTGGCCACCTCATGAGAAGAGGTGACTCATTGGACAAGACTCTGATGCTGGGAGGGACTGGGGTCAGGAGGAGAAGGGGACGACAGAGGATGAGATGGCTGGATGGCATCACTGACTTGATAGACGTGAGTCTGAGTGAACTCCGGGAGTTGGTGATGGACAGGGAGGCCAGGTGCGCTGCGATTCATGGGGCGCAAAGAGTCGGACACGACTGAGTGACTGAACTGACAGGCAAGAATTGGAGAAGGACATGGCAATCCACTCCAGTATCCTTGCCTGGAGAATCCCATGGACAGAGGAGCCTGGCGGGGCTACAATCCACAGGGTCACAGGAGTCAGACAGGATTGAGTGACTAAACCACCATGACCACAGGCATGAAGACTGGTGTGGGCTGCCATTTCCTCCTCCAGGGGACCACGTTTTGTCAGAACTCTTCACTACGACCCGTCTGTCTTGGGTGGTGCCGCATGGCAACGGCTCAGGCTTTACGGAATTTCCCATGTTCCTTCTCCACGACCAGGCTGCGGTTCATGAAGAAGGGTGGTGTGTATGCTGCTTCCCACCTCCACACCTTCTGAAGGCCAGGTGCAGAGACAGAATGACAGAGCAGGAGAGAAACCCACTGAGGAAGGGCAGAGCTGAGGAGGTCGGGGGAGGCACATGTTCGGGGCTCCAGCAGGCGGCAGTGAAAACTAAATCAGATGTGCAAATGCCCTCAGGGCCACAGAGTCAAGGGCAGAGCAGAAGGGTGAGCCGCCTCTTCTTTGCCATCCCACCCTGCCTTCGTTGCTTCTCCCGGAGGTGCACCCGTACTTCGCAACCAAGAAAACAAAAAATGACTCAGGATGACTAGCACGGCAGCCAGGCATGAACGTCAGCGCCAGGGCCAACAGCGCTATGACGCCTTGGAGCCCGGAGGATACACTGGTGGTTAACGGTTGCTTTGAGGTCCTTCCACAGTTCCTTGGGAGGTTCCAAAGGATGGCTTGCGAAACCTTGTGCCACTTGCCTCCAACATGGATGCAGAAGCAGCTGAGCTTGAGACACCACCTGGAGAATTTTCAGAGCAAGCATTTCCCAAAACTAAATGGCACCCCACGCCAGTACTCTTGCCTGGAAAATCCCATGGATGGAGGAGCCTGGGAGGCTACAGTCCATGGGGTCGCAAAGAGTTGGACACGACTGAGCTACTTCACTTTCACTTTTCACTAAAGGCAGCTAAACCCAGAAACATTTATTGGAAAGATGGATGCTGAAGCTGAAGCTCCAATACTCTGTCCACCTGGTGACAAGACTTGACTCGTCGGAAAAGACCCTGATGCTGGGAAAGATTGAAGGCAGGAGTAGAAGGGGATGACAGAGGATGAGACGGTTGGATGGCATCAAAGACTCAATGGACATGAGTTTGAGTGAACTCTGGAAGTTGGTAATGGACAGGGAAGCCTGGCCTGATGTAGTCCATGGGGTGGCAAAGAGTCAGACACGACTGAGCAACTGAACTGAGCTGAAACTCAGAAACATTCAGGGCAGAATTTCCTTCTGAACATGTTGTTGTTGATGTTCAGTTAGCAAGTCGTGTCTGACTCTTCTTGATCCCATGGACTGCAGTATGACAGGTCCCTCAACATCTCCCGGAGTTTGCTCAAGTTCATGTCCACTGAGTCGGTGATGCCATCCAACTATCTCATCCTCCATCACCCCCTTCTCCTCCTGCCTTCAGTCTTTCCCAGCATCAGGTGGCCAAAGTACTAGAGTTTCAGCTTCAGCATCAGTCCCTCCAATGAATATTCAGGACTGATTTCCTTCAGGATAGACTGGTTGGACCTCTTTACAGTCCAAGGGTTTCTTGGTAGTCTTCTCCAACACCACAGTTGAAAAGCATAATGTCATGCAAAACTGGGCAGAGTCAGGAGGCCTTCAAGGAAACATCCTCCATAACCTGATGCTCAGCTTCTCTCGGGCCTATTTTCCTTATGCCCAAGAATTTTGGGCAAGATAAACGCTAAGGCCTCCTCTCCAGTTCTGAGATTCCAAGAATCCACAAATTCTTGACCATACAGGTGACATGTCTGCCACAGGGGACCAGTGAGGTTAAGATGGGACCCAAGTTCAACTGCATTCACAGCAGCCGTGTTTAGCACATCTCTCTTGGAATAGAGAGAGATGGCTCTTCGGGTTCCTCCGTGGCTTCTCCACCTGAGAATTCTGACACTTCCCATCCATTACTGTGTCCAGTGTAACAGGGCAACTCGGCGACCGCGCCTTGGGTGTGTGGCCTTGTGCTTGGCCAAGCCTGTTGCATGACCTGTTTGGCCTTCTCTGCAGTCAGTCTGGGCTCGATGAGATGCAGCAGAGATGCCGGTTCAAAGAGATCAGCAACAGATGATCGGTCTTCACCCCTTATTTTTCCACACCAGGGCCGAAGGCAGTGAGATACAAGCATGGCACTCAACTGCCTCTGGTGGGGGTACCAGGGCCTCCAGGACATGCCCTCCCAGTGTCGGCCAGGACTCAGTTTCATTTCTTCCCACACAAGCAAGGTGGAGGGGGAAGGGCGGGGTGGGCAGCAGGTAGGGCCGGGTTACTTTGGGTTTGGCTGGATGAGAACTCCGTTCTAAATCTTTTCATTCCTCTCTGCAGTAATACTTCTTGAAAGCAACAAACGCTCTTTGCATCTCATTTTGGGGCTGCGCTCACAGTGATCAAAGATCATGACCTTCTTGGCAAAGTGAAAGATACCATTTTCTCAGCTCCGTCTTTTCCCAGTACAGCATGCTGGAGCAGATTTTAGGTGAGGCCGGGAAGTGAGGGGGAGGACGCTGACTCCTGTTGCTGTGGCAACCCCTACACACACAAAAAATGCGTTCGTTCCGTTTCTGAGTGAGTGAGCTTTCTGCCTCTTCAATATCATGGGTTGCTGCGACGCAGAGATGCAATGAGCCAGGTCTGTAGAGGGGTGTGGCTTCTTGCTCACTCTCACTCAAGTAAGTGCTAGAAGATCAGGCTGAGATGAAGCCTTTTCACGGACACAATCACCAAGTTTCAAAAGCAGGTGAACTTGGGATGCAGAGATGCAGCGTGTACATGAAGGCATCCTCCTCCAGACCCCTTGCTGGAAGATAAGCACTTTGGGAAGGGGGCGAGGTTGTCATCATGACGTAATGTGCTTAGCTGATCAGTCATATCCGACTCTCTGCCACGCCATGGACTGTAGCGAGCCAGGCTCCTCTGTCCGTGGGATTCTCCAAGAATACTGGAATGGGTGGCCATGCCCTCCTCCAGGAGATCTTCCCCACCCAGGGATTGAACCCAGGTCTCTCTCAGGGCAGGTGAATTCCTTACTGCCTAAGCCATCAGGGAAGGCCATGATGTAATAGTTCTCAGCATAGAAACCGAGAAGTTACCTGGCAAACCTGATCTATAACACTTGGAGCGGTTCATCCCTCTCTCCTGGGATGCTTTTAAGTTGCTCGCACGGTGCGGGGAAGCTTTGTGGTTCTAATCTAGGACAACTGTCAGACCTAGAACACGTACACAGCATCCTTTCTCTGCAGGGCAGTGGGTGAAATGAGTGCCCTGTGGATGGTAGGGGGTAGGTGCCACCAGCAAAGACAGAGGAATTGCAAGGCCGGCCTTCAGCAGCTTCATTGTTAACAGAGGAAAAGTGCGAATAAATTACATAAGAATACACACCACACAGACCTCCTCTCCATCTACTGCATCCGTGGTAACACTCGCCAAGGAGACCTTCTAATTGAATCTCATTTTTTAACGTTTTTCTCAATGCAGATCACTTTTAAATTCTTTGTAGAGTTTGCTGCAACACTGGTTGGGTTTTATGTTTTGGCTCTTTGGCAGCAAGACATGGGAAACCTTAGCTCCCAGACCAGGGACTGAACCTGTGCCCCCTGTGCTGGAAGGCAAAGTCTTAACCCCTGGCCCACCAGGGAAGTCCCAAGGAGATCATCTGAGATGGAAGCCATACTTCTCAGGAATAAGCAATGAAGCCCCTACTACCTATAGGATAAAATTGCATTTGTCCAAGTAGAATTCTCAGCCTTCTTTCACCTGCCCTAACTACATGTCCACCATACTTGTTCTGGAAGCCTCTCCCAACATACACAAACCCTTTGTCTCCAAGCCCTCTATTTGTTCTCCAGCTCCCGGACCACCCCTTACACCTCTGCCTGCCACCACGAGGCTTCTAGGCACTGCCTTTGTGTGCGTGCAAGCCTGCTGAGTCACTTCAGTTGTTTCCGACTCTTTGCAACCCTACGGGACTGTAGCCCGCCAGACTCCTCTGTCACTGGGATGCTCCAGGCAAGAACACTGGAGTGGATTCTCATTTCCTCCTCTAAGGGATCTTCCCAACCCAGGGCTCGAACCGGTGTCTCTTACGTCTCCTGTGTTGTCAGGCGGATTCTTTACTGCGAGCACCACCTGGACCCGTGGCCCTCTCCAAACTGGCAAAGTGCTCTCAGCTTTCTGAGATGACTTCAGACTGCACTTCCCACCCCCCACCAAGAAGTCAGCTCCAAGGCTCCCTGGCCTTTGTGTTCTCTTGCCACTGTTTCAGTATCTGGGATCTGGGGTTTATTTTCCTGTTTTGCTCCTTGAGGGTGAAGCCTGGGCCTCATTCTACTCCAAATTTCCACACAGCTGACCAGACTGCATTGCACAAAATAAGTTCCTAAGAGTAACTGTGTGTTGCATGAACACATTCACGCACAATCTCCAGGTGTGGGCGCGTGCTTGTGAGTAAGATGGGCACCCAGCCCCGGAGACCCAACCAAGCTTTGGCATCTGTGGGACGGATTAGAATAGGTTTGCGATCACTTAGCCCCAAAGCCCCCACCTTTAGGTAAGGAAAGGTGGGGCTTACGTAAATTAGATGAAGGAGGAGTCTTGAGCACCAATTTGCAGGAGACAAAGAACCTATATTGCTTTTTTAAAAAATAATTACTGAAATACAGATGGTGTCCAGTATTATGTAAGTCACAGGTATACAGTGGAGTGAGCAAGAATCCGTTTTTGCAAAGAAATGAAAGTACATTCCAAACACACGGGACCCTGCCTGTGGAAAGGGTGAAAGGTCAGGAAGGCCAAAGTCACAAGTAAGTTGGTTTCCTGGAATGTCCGTTATTAGCTCAATTGTAAATGGGTTTGAGGGGAATGAAGGATTATTTCAAACCATCCTATGCTATTTACCCTTCCTTTTTGCATAAAGAGTGCAAGATATAGTGGAAAGAACGAGGTCAAGGAGCTGAGTTGCCTATTTATGAAGCAATTTTTATTTCTATTGCTCAGCATCTATGTGACGCAAACTACCTAACTTCTCCAAGCCTCAGTTTTCTTACCTGTAAAATGGGAACAACGCCTTGTAGTATGGCTTGGACAGCATATTACAGAGAGCTGCCTTCATTCTATAGAAAGACAAAACACTCATCCACCTNCAAGTGAAGGAACTATAAATGACATTAGAATACTTGATTTTCATTTTAGGAAAAATTAATCTATAAATAACAAATATTTAGAATCCAGAATTTTTTTTTAATGCATGGAAACAAAAATTTACAGAACTCCATAGAAATTATTGCCTGTAGTTAAGACCAATCAATTCATGCACACAGGCTCAAAGCAATAAACAATAGCATAGAAAAATATCTGTCAGTAAATCTAGCATCCAGAACGCAATAATTTCTTCTCATTCCCATTACTATTTCTCTAGAATATGCCAGTTTTTCTTATCCAGAATTATAGCAGTAGCCTCTCAACTCATCTACCAGTTTTACTTGTGTCCTCCTCATTCTACTCTCAATACAACTGTTACAGAGACCTCATTAAATCAGGTGTTATATTAAACAGTTCTGAACAACACCAGCACTTTTTTTTTTAATCTCAACTTGAGTTAAAGGCTTATAGTGTAGCCTGATTATAAATCTCAGTTTGCCCAACAGAGCCTTGTTTTATATTTGCTGCTCCAACTTAGTTATTAACAGTGCTTCCTCTCACTCTAAAAAGTGTCCTATTGAGTGATAAATATACAGATATTTGTCAAGATCCAATCCCTGCAGCATCTCTTTTCTCATCTTGTTTCATTCTCTCTGATTATTCAGGATTAGCATCATTCTCTGCATGTTCTTATTTCAAAGATTTTTGCTTGCATGTTAAATTTCCTCTGCCTGGAACCCAAACATCCCTTGTCTACATTTCTCTCCAGGGTTTTGATAAAATTTCAAGTTATCAGTCAAGGACCATTTTATTTGTAATAGCAATACTACTTTCATACTTCACTTGATACATTCCACTCCCTAACTCTACTTTATTTTTTGTCACGACTTTTATCACCTTTTGACATATAATATGTTCATTTGTTTTCTCTTCTTCCATACTTCTAGAATATAAGTGCTTGAAGAGCAGGAATTTGCACTCGTTCATTCACATCCACTAGTGCCTATCACATAATTCAGATTTAACAAATATTTGTTTAATGAAAAATAGCTGTATTACAGAATATTATGCATAATGATGATATTATGCACAATATTAAAGAAGTAAAAATGCCTAATGTTAATACATATAAAGAAATAATGCTATATACTATACCACTCTGTATACACCTAAATTTTGGTTACCAAAATTTAGTTACTTTTAAGGAGGAAGAAAAAAAGGAAAAACTATGACTGGGTTATTGGTCATTTCAACATTTAGCTGAAATACTTCATATACTTACTAACAAAACATGAGGTAAAAATGGAAAAATGAATGGTTTTAAATTCATAATGGT
>SJYW01051667.1:0-13096 GCA_006410735.1 Raphicerus campestris
ACTCGATGGACATGAGTTTGAGTAAGCTCTGGGAGTTGGTGATGGAATGCTGCAGTCCATGGAGTCACAAAGAGTCAGATATGAGTGACTGACTTGAACTGATACATGTTTATTTCAAATGATGAAGATATCAAAGCAATTACAAAATTTAAAAGTGACTAATACCTCAACAAGCACAAAATATATTGTTATTAGAACCCACTGTGAAGCTCCTCCTTGAGTGTTTAACAGTTGTGTGTATGAGAAGCACAAAATTTATTTTACTGTTTCCCTGAAAATCTGCCCACTCTTTAAGATGAGAGTTACATCACATACATCATAGGGGAGATTAAAAATACACGTTGATGTCACTATTATGATTCATCTTATAAAATCTGAAACATTCCCTCTTGTTTGAAAATAAATTTTGTTAAGGAAAAGTAAGAGCAAGTGATGGTAATTTAAAGAATTGGTCAGGGTACCTTCTTAAGGTTAATAAACAATTAAATGCCAAATTTCAAGAATTTCATTATTCATTTTTCATGAAAGACTAGACTGCTTCACATCACTTATTTGAAAATGATGAATTTGTTTGGTGGGTGTACTTCTTTTTAAAAGGTTACATACAGCTCTGTTTTCCTAATGTCTCTGCATAGTGCATAATCAAACATCTGTACTTGATGCATATTTATAGAGAATTATTATTATTTTTGCATTCTCTGATCTCAGGAGACATCACTGAAGGAAGCACCTAAATCTTTGAAATGTGTTCGTTTCATGATGCATACTCTTAAGATGAGACTTGTGTGTAGAGACTGTATTTCCTTTACAATTTCATCACAATACTTTTTATAATGCTAAGTTAATATTCCTCTGAAGGTTTCAGAGAAAAACATGATGGAACAAAGTTGCAAGCAAGTAGATATGTCTACTCAAAAAGGCTTTTAGATTGCTTCACTCAATCAAAAATGAATTATGAAGTCATTTTTTATCAATCATCAGAGATAAAAAGTTAATAAAATATATTAAAGGAAAATTATGTGTATGAAGATATTTTGAATGCTAGAAAACCTACTAAGAAACAACTTGAGAACAATTACAAACAAATATGTTAACCAGTAAAAAATGGATATTACCCAGGTGAATAAGTACTCAAGGAATAGGCTTTAGATAGAAATTCTTCAAAAAGATAATTTTTATGTTCCAATTAAATCTAAAGCTTAAATTCATTTGTTTGATATTCAAACACTACTGTTAGGTTTGGGTTATTTGTATTTTCTTAATCAACTTGTTTCATACAATACCAAATTACTCTTGATTATTTTTTTTCCTGTTTTATTTGATCTAAACCCAAATCATGAAATATTTAAAATTTAAAAAATATTACTGAAAATTTAATGAGGGCTTCCCTATTCGCTGGGTTGGTAAAGAATACACCTGCAATGTGGGGGACCTGGGTTCAATCCCTGGGTTGGGAAGATCCCTTGGAGAAGGGAAAAGCTACCCACTCCAGCATTCCGGCCTAGAGAATTCCATGGACTGTATAGTCCATCGAGATACAGAGTTGGACAAGACTGAGGGACTTTCACTACACTTCAATAATTGAATGTAAAGTATAGTTTCCAGGCTGGATTCTCTGGTGGTTCAGAGGTTAAACCATCTGCCTCCAATGCAGGAGACTGAGGTTCTATTCCTGGGTCAGGAAGATCTCCTGAAGAAAGAAATGGTAACCCACTCCAGTATTCTTGCCTGGAGAATCCCATGGACTGAGAAGCCTATTAGGCTACAGTCCACGGGGTCTCAGAGTCGGACACGACTGAGAAACTTCACTTTCACTTTCCAAAATTATGGTAAGAATGATTGCAGTTCAAAATGGAAACCAACTAGAAAGGCTACTGTCATAATTTATCCAGATTTTACTTTTAATGAACAGTTTGGACTTCCTGGATAGCCAAAGCTATTTCATTTAATCAGAAAAATCAGTAAGTGTGAGATCTCACAAAATTCCTCAGCACTGTTAACCAGTAACTGTAAATAATGCAGTTAGTGAGTTAATAAATAATAGCCTAAAGTGAAAGAAGCAAGGGAGAAGCTGCTACAAGATTTATTTCCAACATTAATTATGAATTAATCATATAATCATAGAATCAAAAATCTGAAAGGGATTACAATAGCAGATGCTTTTTAATTTTTGATCTAGTTTTTCCCAAAAATAATTTTTAAAATTTTTCTTATAAAACCTTTGAAAACACTTTTTTTTTTTCCTTTCTTTTCTCTAACACGGAAAAGCAAAAGGAAGTCACTCAGTCGTGTTTGTGACCCCATGGACTGCAGCCTACAAGTTTCCTCCATCCATGAAATTTTCCAGGCAAGAGTACTAGAGTGGGTTGCAGTTTCCTTCTCCAGGGGATCTTCCCGACCCAGGGATTGAACCTGGGTCTCCAACATTGCAAGCAGATAGTTTTACTGTCTGAGCCACCAGGGAAGCTCTAACATGGAGGGGAATGTAAAATCATAGGGGTGATTTTTGTTAGATCTGTTCCTAAGTAATATATAACTTTAGTTCACAGTCTGAATAATACCTTGCTCTTCCATAATATATTTTTATTGATCATTGTTCTGTACAAAGATTATATATTGACCCTTTTGTTTATCTCTTATTGTAGTTTAAATTACACACAGATCACAAATCTTACTTATGTATCTTGATACATTTTATATGCATATACTACTATGTAGTATTCATTAAAATGAAGTTACAGAACATGGCCAAGCCTACATTTTGGCCCCTCTCAGTATGTATGTATAATCATGTAATTTTTCCAGATTTTAAATATAACAGAAGTACAATTATATATTGTATACATTTAGTCTGGCTTCCTTCAGTGTACATCGCATTAGCAAGATTTATTCATATTGTTATTTGTAGTAGAATTCATTATTTTTTATTTCCTTATAATATTTTGTCTTAAGAGTAATGCCATAGTGTTTGTTTTGTTGTTAATAAACATGTATCTTGTTTCAATGTGGGACTCTGATGAATAAATCATTAAAGCTTTTTTATATGTCCCTGAATTTTACATAAGTACATATTTCTACTGAGTATATTGNTTATTACCTTATAATATTTTGTCTTAAGAGTAATGCCATAGTGTTTGTTTTGTTGTTAATAAACATGTATCTTGTTTCATTGTGGGACTCGGATGAATAAATCATTAAAACTTTTTTATATGTCCCTGAATTTTACATAAGTACATATTTCTACTGAGTACATTGCCAGAACAGAACTTACTAGGACTAAGGTTATTCATTCTCTTTTTTTTTCTTTTATCTTTAGTGAATTCTAGCAAACCATTTTCTTAAAAAGACTATATCAGTTAAAAATTGGCAGAACTGAATAGATTTTATTGTTCCAAAGAAGATATACAAATGGCCAACAGGTACATGGAAAGGTTTTCAGCATTGCTAATCGTCAGGGAAATGCAAATCAAAACTACAGTAAGATATATTACTCTATGCCTATTAGAATGGTTACTGTCAAAAATACAGGAATGGTGATAAGGATATGGAGAAAAAACAACTTTTGTGCACTGTCAGTGGAAATGTAAATTAATGCAGTCACTATGCAAAACAGTATGGAATTTCCTCAAAAAATTAAAAACAGAACTACCACATGATTCAGCAATCCCACTTATGAGTAAATATCCAAGGGAAATAAAATCCAGGTCTGAAGAAACATCTGCATTTTCTTGTTCACTGCAGCACTATTCACACTAACCAAGATACAGAAATAATTTAACTCTCCATAAATGAATGAATGGATAAAGAAGATGTGATACATACAAATAGGTCTATTTCTACCTTTAGTTCTATCATTTTTATTAGTCATAAACATTTTCATTTATTAGTCAAAAATATTTTATATTAATCTACTATGTTGTTTTATTATTATAAACTATCTCTTTCGACCATACTTGCTTTAAAGAATACTAGATTTTTACGTAGGTGTTAGACATATATCCTTAAATGTGGCTGTTATTGGCAATAAGTGTTTTTCTTTTTTAAAATCATCTCCATCAAATTTTGCCTTTTGCATGGGTATATGCTACTTCTCCATTTAATAAGATTACTGATATATTTGGGTTTAAATCCATCAACTTATTATTTATTTTCCAATTTTTCCATTTGTTCTTCATTTTCATTGTCCTTTATTGCCTTGGTTTTGATTAATCAGTTAATATTATTGTTTATTTTGCAAGTTTGTTTGTAAGTCAATATTCTCCCTTACAATTTTAAGAGATTACAACAGTCATATTTAGTGTATTATGGGGCTTCTCTTGTAGCTCAACTGGTAAAGAATCTGCCTGCAGTGCAGTAGATCTGGGTTCGATGTTTAAATATGAATAACATTCATATTATTTTATTATAGACACCAGTAAATTAGTACTATTGCATTTTTGAAGTCAATGTAATACTTTCCCATTTTATCTTTACCAATCATGTGGATTTAGCTTCCCTGGTGGCTCAGACGGTAAAGCGTCTGCCCGCAATGCGGGAGACCTGAGTTCGACCCCTGGGTCGGGAGATTCCCCTGGAGAAGGAAATGGCAACCTACTCCAGTACTCTTGCTTGGGAAATCCCATGGGCAGAGGAGATTGGNGATTTAGCTTCCCTGGTGGCTCAGACGGTAAAGCGTCTGCCCGCAATGCGGGAGACCTGAGTTCGACCCCTGGGTCGGGAGATTCCCCTGGAGAAGGAAATGGCAACCTACTCCAGTACTCTTGCCTGGAAAATTCCATGGATAGAGGAGCCTTGTAAGCTACAGTCCATGGGGTCGCAAAGAGTCGGGCACGACTGAGCGACGTCACGTCACCTCACCTCACCTTACTATATATGCCAATATATTATGTATTTAAAAACCCCCAATTTTAGTTTTATTCGTACACTTGCCCTTTCTGTGTATGCATGTGTGTTTTATTGCATAACTGTGGTTCTATCTCTGAATACTTTTCTCCTGTTCCCCAGATATTTCTATTTTAGTACAATATTATATCCTCTGAATTCTTCAACTTTTGTTTGTTTTGGAAACCTCTTGCTTTTATTTTTGATAAATAGTTTGGCAGATTATAAAGTTGCATGCTATAATTCTTTCAGCACTTCCAAGAAGTAATTCCATTGGCTTTTGGCTTCCAAATTTTCCTTTAAAATTAAGATGTCAGTTTTATTATTGCTTCTTTAAAGGTNTCTCTTGCTTTTATTTTTGATAAATAGTTTGGCAGATTATAAAGTTGCATGCTATAATTCTTTCAGCACTTCCAAGAAGTAATTCCATTGGCTTTTGGCTTCCAAATTTTCCTTTAAAATTAAGATGTCAGTTTTATTATTGCTTCTTTAAAGGTTATATATTTTCTATCCTGTGACTAATTTGAAAACTTTTCAGTTTTAATAATTTGTCAGACAGTTTTCCAACAAATATTTGGAATATTTCCTACATTCCTATTATTTTCTCTAGGCTGAAATGCAACTAAGTTTCTCAAACATGTTTCATATGTATAACTTATGTTCTGCCTTATCTACTTTAATCATTGTATTTTTTTAAATTTCTACAATGTCCATTTATTTTTAAAATATACATATAGTTCAACACTCTGATAAAAATATTCCCTATTTTCTTTATTTCTTCAAACACAATAATGCAGTATTTGGACGTTCTTTTTCTTTCAAACAGCTCATGCAGCTCTTTGTCAGAAACAAACAATGCAAACAAAAATGGGCAGAAGATCTAAATTTTTATTTCTCCAGAAAAGACATACAGCTGGCCAAAAGCACATGAAAAGATGCTCAACATCACTAATTACCAAATAAATACAAATCAAAACTACAGTGAGGTATTACCTCACACTAGTCAGAATGGGTATCATTNTGCAAACAAAAATGGGCAGAAGATCTAAATTTTTATTTCTCCAGAAAAGACATACAGCTGGCCAAAAGCACATGAAAAGATGCTCAACATCACTAATTACCAAATAAATACAAATCAAAACTACAGTGAGGTATTACCTCACACTAGTCAGAATGGGTATCATTTCAAAAAGTCTATAAACAATAAATTCTGGGAACAGTGTGGAGAAAAGGGAATCCTCTTACACTGTTGGTGGGAATGTACATTGGTACAACCACTACGGAGAATAGTATGGAGGTTCAATAAAACAGTAAAAACAGAGCTACCAAATGACCCAGCAATCCCTTTCCTGGGCAGATATCAGGAGAAAGTCATAATTTGAAAAGACACATGCATCGCTATATTCAGAGAAGCACTGTTTAAAATACCCAGGACATGGAAGCAACGTAAATGTTCATCAACAAACAGAAGAATGGATAATGAAGATATGCTACGTATGTAGTACATATATACTGTGGAATTTTAGTCAGCCATAAAAAGAATGAAGTATTGTCATTTGTAGCAATATGGATGGGCCAAGAGATTATCGTACTAAAGGAAGTAAATCATACAGAGAATGACAAATATCATATAATCACTCATATAGAATCTAGCTTAAAAAGATAATATAAATTAACTTATTTACAAAATACAAATGAACTCACAGATTTTGAAAATGAACTTACAGTTACCAAAAGGAAAGGGAGGGGAGGGATAAATCAGAATCTTTGGATTAACATATACACAGTACTATACATAAAATAGATAAGCGTCAAGAACAAACTGTATAATACAGAGAACTCAACTCAATATTCTTCAATAACCTATATGGGAAAAGAATCTGAAAAAGAATGATTATATGTATATGTATAACTGAATCACTTNTTCCAAGAAGTTTTTTTTTTTTTTTTTTTTATGCATGGGAATTGTTTTTGAAGAGTCTATTATTTTTTCTTTTAACTTTATATTTGAAAAACAATTATAATGGGAACAGATTTCTAGTTGAAAAAATATAAAAGTATCATTCCATTTTCTTCAGTTGCCACTATTATTTATTACTAGAATTTGATTCTGTTCACATTTCCAAACATTTGCATGTGATATGAATTTTTCTGTGTAAGTTTTAAGAATCTTTTCTGTGTGTCCAGTTTTTGATGGTGATATATGTACGTGATTTAAATAGTCTCTACTGCAATGAATATTTATGGTTATTTCTATTTTACAAACTCAAATATTTTCTTCCTTTTTAAGTTAAGTGAATTCACTCAGTCGTGTCCGGCTCTTTGAGACCCCATAGACTGTAGCCTATCAGGCTCCTCTGTCCTCTGGATTTTCCAGGCAATAGTACTGGAGTGGATTGCCATTTCCTTCTCCAGTGGATCTTTTTACCACTTTATAATTGTTTAAAAAATGTCTCTTTCATATTTATAATAATCACCATCTTGAAATTCATTTCCCTCCCTGCAATGTAGGAGACCCAGTTTCAATCCCTTGATCAGGCAGATCTCCTGGAGAAGGGAATGACTACTCACTCTAGCATTCTTGCCTGGGGAATTACATGGACAGATGAGTTTGGTATCCTTCAGTCTAAGGGTTGCAAAGAGTCAGACATGACTGAACAATTAACACTTTTACTTTTGATCTTAATTGTCTTATGTCTATCATTTTCCTGGGATATCTTTTCCCCATCGCAGCTTTTAACTGCTCTCAGTTTCTGTCCTTAAAGTGGGTTTTCATGTAAATAATATTTGTTGGATTTATCTAGTTTGGCAACCTCTGCCTTTTGAGTATTTAACAGCTTATTTTTAATACAATTATTGATGTAGTTGGGCTTAAATATGATTGTTTGCTATTGTTTTTCATTCGTCCAATTTATCTCTGCTACCTTCTTTTGGGTTTTTTCCCTCCCATTATATCTCTTGACTTACTGACTATTGATCTTTCATTACCTTATTTTCATAGTAGTTGTTCTGGTGCTGCCGCTGATGCTGGTAAGTCACTTCAGTCGTGTCCGATTCTGTGCGACCCCATAAACTGCAGCCCACCAGGCTCCTCCATCCATGGGATTTTCCAGGCAAGAGTACTAGAGTGGGTTGCCATTCACAATGTCCATATTTAACCACAATCTGCAAATAATATATAACACTTTATACCTGTATACATATTTTCCATTTTGAATATTTTAAAATTGCTTATTTGCTGAATAACCCCTCTGTTTCCTTAGTTTGTTCTTTATCATTAACAGTCTTATAGTGGACTTTCTGGTCCTTTATTCCAGGTTTCCTATGACTGCTAATTTTTTTCAAGTGTTCTATGTGTATGTGTTCTATTTAGAAGGGACTTTTATCATCTTTATCTTTCAAGGTTTCTTTTTTACATTCTGTTTTATACCTTACTTTTAATTTCAAAAAAGTTTTTTTGTGCTTCTTATAAGTGTTTAGTTATGCATACATGTTTAATTTAATGGCATCTATGCAATATGTTTGATTTATTTTATTGCATTTTTTTGTGACTTGTCTGTTTCTTAGTTTTAGTTTTGCCTGTGTTTTAGTTTTCTGTTTTTTCTCATTCATGTAGGAAACATAGTCAAATGACAGACTATGGAAAATAGGGAAAACGCTCTGCATGTATCACTCATGTTGGTTACCTTGTTAACTAATGAACCTTCTTTGTGTGAGCTGGCTGAGTTGTTATGAGTTTTCCCGTCAGTTTGTCAATTTATGTCACATTTTTATGGTAAATATTCTCAAACTAATCTTTCTTTGTTGTATTTCATACAATCTGATGTCTGAGTCTTTTGAGGGCTCCGTGATGCATACAGACCTGCCTATGCATTTCCCCCACTGCAAGCACCATTTTTTACATTTTTTATTTTCTCTGGCTGCTCTGTTACTGTTTAGGTATATGATTTAAAATTCCAAAATTGTTTTGCTGGCATCTCTTTTTCTGTTATGTTTACCCTTAAATATTTTCATCAATGTGATAAAATTATATTTTAAAAAATTATATGTTTTTGCCATTTAGGAAATCAGTTTTCATACCCAGTCTTATGTTTAATCAGTAATTCAATAAGTTTGTGCTAACTGACTAATAGGTATTTGGCCTCTAGTTTCTGTCCTCAAAGTACTTACATCTAAAGTAATACAGCTAATGTCTTAAAAAAAAAAGAAAAGAAAAAGAAGATCACGACACTATACAATAATGGGATAAAAAATATAATTGAAACTCGGGAAAGGAAGACATATATGTGGATTGAGTATTTAGAGAAGAGAGAGAAAAAAATGTAGGTCATTCACTAATACTTAAGAAATGAAACACATTTGGTCTTTGCTAGTTTAAAGAATATATTAATAACAATGATGAAATATATGCAGAAAATGCTTAACCATAGTTAGTAAATATGCTAAAATTAGTATACACTACTCACTGAATTCTCCAAATATATGGGCTAGTTACAATTATTTCCTTCACTTTCATAAAACAAAACAAAAGAAAAGACATAGTTGAAGGACTTGCTTAATATCAGAAAGTTAATCAACAGATGAACCAGGATTCAGGTCCCAAAGCCTAACTTTAAAACCCATGCTCTTAAACAGTAGGTTAAACTGATATTTGTATATATACAGCTTAACTTAATAATGTATTTGAATTCAGAGTAAGCATTTTTAGGGTTTTCTTAAAAAAAATATATAATTTTAATTGTGACAGAAGATGACAAGGAAATGCAGACTGGTTTATGATATAGCCTAATTAAAGAAGAGTTAAACTTCTTTTATTAAAAANAGTTCTCTTAAAAAACCAAATATAATTTTAATTGTGACAGAAGATGACAAGGAAATGTAGACTGGTTTATGATATAGCCTAATTAAAGAAGAGTTAAACTTCTTTTATTAAAAATTTATTCTATTGAAAGTGGAGGGAAAGCTATAGTTTTAAGCTGAAGGTGAACAAGTTAACAAAGCAATGAGCTGACATTGCCTGCAGGATCTTAAAATTCTTGGTTAATGTTATCAGCAAATTTTGAAACAAAAATGCCATAAGATTACTGTTATTCACTCTCCCCAAAACATTCTAAGAATCCAAAAATGTTAACAAACAAAACAGAACACACACACAATTAGATATAAATTTGTAGATAAATTATATTTCCAATAAGATCTTNGGTTAATGTAATCAGCAAATTTTGAAACAAAAATGCCATAAGATTACTGTTATTCACTCTCCCCAAAACATTCTAAGAATCCAAAAATGTTAACAAACAAAACAGAACACACACACAATTAGATATAAATTTGTAGATAAATTATATTTCCAATAAGATCTTTCCCTAAATATACATGCATTAAGATTCTGTAAAACACAACTTGTCATATTTTAGTACCTTTGAAATACAATAACTTAAAATATTAGAAGTTTGATGCAACAAACCTAGTCTATGAGACATATAATGAGAGTGCTTCCACTAATTAGTAAAAAAATGGCTTCCATGTTGCTAAGAAGTATTTTTCCTTATAATTACAAAATAACCTCCAAATATATTTATTAGTACAGCTCTCCACTGCTTTTCCATGTCTATTAATCAAATTTTAGCATAAAAATTTAAGAGGATAATAAACTTTCAGTGATTAAAGAAGATAAGCTTGATGTGGTGGAAGAAGAGGACTGGAATCAGAAATTTCTACTCTGTGAATAACAATGATATTGTCTAAGTGAAAAAGGTGGCTTAAAGCTCATCATTCAGAAACTGAGATCATGGCATCTGGTCCCATCACTTCATAGCAAATACATGGGGAAACAGTGGAAACAGTGTCAGCCTTTATTTTGGGGGGCTCCAAAATCATGGCAAATGGTGATTGCAGCCATGAAATTAAAAGATGCTTACTCCTTGGAAGGAAAGCATATAAAAAACAGAGATATTACTTTGCCAGCAAAGGTCTGTCTAGTCAAGGCTACGGTTTTTCCAGTGATCATGTATGGATGTGAGAGTTGGACTGTGAAGAAAGCTGAGCACTGAAAAATTGATGCTTTTGAGCTATGGTGAACTATGGTGTTGGAGAAGACTCTTGAGGGTCCCTTGGACTGCAAGGAGATCCAACCAGCCCATCCTAAAGGAGATCAGTCTTGGGTGTTCATTGGAAGGACTGATACTGAAGCTGAAACTCCAATACTTTGGTCACTTCATGCAAAGAGTTGACTCATTGGAAAAGATTCTGATGCTGGGAGGTACTGGAGGCAGGAGGAGAAGCGGACAACAGAGGATGAGGTGGCTGGATGGCATCACCAACTCAATGGACATGAGTTTGGGTAAACTCTCGGAGTTGGTGATGGACAGGGAGGCTTGGTGTGCTGTGATTCATGGGGTCACAAAGAGTCATACACAACTTAATGACTAAACTGAACATAAAGTAATTAAAAAAAAAAAAACTGTCAGAAAGCAAGTCTCTTCAAGTACCAAATGAGAAAATGTAGTACTCCGTATAAATTTCTGTCCCTGGGTACCTTAAAAAAATTGCAAACAGTGATGTATATCTCCTGCCCATTCAAAGTGATTTCTAATTTTTCCATGAAGCTTAATTAGCAAGAGGTTTCCCTGGTAGATCAGACTATAAAGAATCTGCCTTTAATGCAGCTGACCTAGTTTTGATCCCTGGGTCAGGAAGATCCCCTGGAGAAGTGAATGGCTACCCACTGCAATATTTTTGCCTGGAAAATTCCTTGGACAATGGAGCCTGGTGGGGTACAGTCCATGGGGTGTCTCAAAAGATTGGATGTAACTCAGTGACTAACACACTCTCATACTTAACTGGAAAGTATTTCTGGCATCATGCATATGTGCTTTAAACATCATTGTTGCTATTCTTGTTATTAATATTATTTTGACTACATGTTTATAGATTTAGCTTATTCCATTTACCAAAAAAAAAAAAAAAAAATCAAATGCAATTGGCTTGGCAGATAATTTGGTCAAATAACCAGCCAAATGACTTTACTTTCTATCAGAAAGAAGTCTGACTTCATTGCATTTTAGTTATTACAGTGGCTTTCATTTCAAAATAACTGTGCTAATACAAGCCCCAATGGCACCCTACTTTGGAATTCAAATACTAAGATAGATAGACAGATGTTTGAAAGACAAGGTCTGGCCGACTACAGCACAGAGAACTCTGTAATAAGCTTGATACTAATTCTCCAGTTTTTTCTTTTTTTTGGTAAGGTCATGTTGTTTAGCTACCATTATACTCTCCCTCAGGAGCTAGGCACTTTTAAATTATCTTTTTGGTTGGATCCCAAGAATACAGATGTGGCTAGATAGGATTCTGGAAATTTGATCAATTTGCCTTTCTTAGTAATCTGGATCAAAGGCAACTGTGCAAAGTATGAAAACGGGAAAGAAGCTTCAGAAACATCAGTAGATCTGAACTTCCAGTCTTGCAGAATTTTCAATTTTATCAATTTTTAGACATAAGTACATTTTAAAATGAATATCTTTTACACAATTCTCTTAAAATGATCTATGCCATGTACTTTCTGGAAAGTCTTTGCATCTCTCAGGAATAAGCACACCTAGGGTAGAAGACATCTGTTATGAAATATTATTCATTATTTATCCTAGCAAAATCACTTTGCTTGTTGACAAGGTCAGGAATTATAAAGTGAAGAAAAATAAAAGAGTTTATTCAAGAATATCTTACTGCATCAACACAGTCCCTTTAGTCTATCATGTCAGGAGAAGGAGTTGTGGCATTTGTCTATGGTGATGCAATTGAGCTGAATTTAAGTACTTGAAGGAGTCTGTCAGCAACTCTGTGAATCCAATTGTAAATAGTCCATTTTCTTAAATGTGTTTAATTGGGTTGGGCCTCAGGGCATAGTGCTCCATAGCTAATGCCCTGTCCCAACATCTCAAAAATCTGTCTTTCTCATGCTATTTGATTTGTCTTCTATGTCTCAAAAACAGCTGCTCAAAAGTCATCAGTCAGTTTAGTCTTTCAGTCGTGTCTGACTCTTTGCGACCCCGTGAATCACAGCATTCCAGGCCTCCCTGTCCATCACCAAATCCCGGAGTTCACTCAAACTCATGTCCATTGAGTAGGTGATGCCATCCAGCCATCTCATCCTCTGTCGTCCCCTTCTCCTCCTGCTCCCAATCCCTCCCCGCATCACGGTCTTTTCTAA
>SJYW01051667.1:49013-64048 GCA_006410735.1 Raphicerus campestris
TTTGGGGGCTCCAAAAACACTGCAGATGGTGACTGCAGCCATGAAATTAAAAGACACTTACTCCTTGGAAGAAAAGTTATGACCAACCTATATAGCATATTGAAAGGCAGAGACATTACTTTGCCAACAAAGATCCTTCTAGTCAAGGCTATGGTTTTTCCAGTGGTCATGAATGGATGTGAGAGTTGGACTGTGAAGAAAGCTGAGTGCTGAAGAACTGATGCTTTTGAACTGTGGTGTTGGAGAAGACTCTTGAGAGTCCCTTTGACTGCAAGGAGATCCAACCAGTCCATTCTGAAGGAGATCAGCCCTGGAATTTCTTTGAAAGCAATAGTGCTAAAGCTGAAACTCCAGTACTTTGTCCACCTCTTGCAAAGAGTTGACTCATTGGAAAAGACTTTGATGCTGGGAGGGATTGGGGGCAGGAGGAGAAGGGGACAATGGAATCAGATGGCTGGGTGGCATCATGGACTCGATGGATGAGAATCTGAGTGAACTCCAGGAGTTGGTGATGGACAGGGAGGCCTGGCGTGCTGCGATTCATGGGGTCGCAAAGAGTCAGATACGACTGAGTGACTGAACTGAACTGAAGTCTAAACTGAGTTTGAAGGCAGTCTGGATGGAGAACTCCTTCCTTTTTGGGAGATCTGTCTTTTAAGGGCATCAGCTGTTTGGATGCAGCCAATCCACAATACGAAAGGCAACCTAGTTTATAAAAAATTTGCTAATTTAAATGTTAACCACATTTTAAAAATACCTTCACAGTAACTTTTAGACTAGAGAAGTAAATGGCAACCCACTTCAGTACTCTTGCCTGGAAAATCACATGGACAGAGGAGCCTGGTAGGCTGCAGTTCATGGGGTTTCAAAGAGTGGGACACAACTGAGTGACTTCACTTTCAGTTTTCACTTTCCACTTTCCTGCACTGGAGAAGGAAATGGCAATCCACTCCAGTGTTCTTTCCTGGAGAATCCCAGGGCCGGGGGAGCCTGGTGGGCTGCCGTCTATGGGGCTGCACAGAATCGGACACAACTGAAGCAACTTAGGAGCAGCAGCAGCAACTTCTAGACTGGTGTTTGACCTAGCAACTGGGCACTACAGCCTAAGCAGGAGAACACATAAAATTAACCAACATACATGGGAACAACAAAAGAATGGACAAAAAAGAGTGATCCAGTAAAAAAGCTAAGAGTCAGAATTATGGAAGAAAATGAGAAAGTCCTATAGTAGAAGGGGAAGTGGAAGTCTTACAGTGGAAGCCCAAGGAGTAGAAATTTATGTTTTGTGTATGTGTGTGTGTGTGTGTGTGTGTGTGTGTGTGTGTGAACTGTATCAGAATAGACAGAGAAGGCAAATGAATTCTAGATTAGAAATGTTTATTTTCTAAAAAAACTGTTTTTGTCATTGGGAGTTTCATAAAGATAGGCAGAAGATTTTTAGACAGGAATACATCAAGGAGAAAAATCTGTTTCCTGAAGCATGACTAAAGCTGTCTCTTNGAAGGCAAATGAATTCTAGATTAGAAATGTTTATTTTCTAAAAAAACTGTTTTTGTCATTGGGAGTTTCATAAAGATAGGCAGAAGATTTTTAGACAGGAATACATCAAGGAGAAAAATCTGTTTCCTGAAGCATGACTAAAGAGATAACCTAAATAAACCTCCTGACCAAAACAATGAATAATCCCGGCTAAAAGATATAAACACAGCCATTTTAAAAGCTTGGCTGAGGTAAGGAGAAATTTAAAAATAAATGCTCAGAGGCCTCAAAACAAGGTAAAAGTGGAAAGCCTGGGAAAAAAGCTCATACTGAGGTCAGCTTTCCTAAGGTTTCTTTCAAAATCTAGTGATAATGAACTTCTCACTGATGACAGTACAACAGAAAATGGCAGGGCTAAATGCATAATCTAAAAGAATATATTTACCCAAAAAATATATTTTGTGTAAATTAGGGTCCCTAAAAGTAAACAAAAATAAACTACACATATAGAAAAATAATAGCTAATTTTGAGTTTTATTCTGGATAGAAGGAAAATTGAAGAATAAAAACAAGAAAGTCCTATTAAGTCTGAATGTATAATATGAATCCCAGAGGAAATATCACCTGAATTTGGTGTATTATATGATCTGAAAATCCTTAGGGTGAAAATATGTCTGAAGTTTTTATTGCCCTCAGGTATCTATCAGATTCAAATACAAATTTTGGGGAGGAAACTAACTTTAACACAGTCATAACAGAATAATTACAAATGAAAGTCCAAGAAATCTGAAACAACAATAAAATATGAAATATATAGGAAAAGAATGCAGAATGAATAGAAGACAGCAGTAACTGTAGAAAGCAGAAACAACAAGAACTTCAGACACTGGAATGGTCACAAAATGAAAAAGAAATATGTTTAATATATTTTCAAAAAAATAAAAATGCAGTCTATAAAAATATAAAGTTAGAGTACCATAAAAAGTACTAGAGAGGAAAGGAAGATCCTTGTCAAATAAATACTAATTAGATTGATGTTTGACTTTTTAATAGCAACAATGGAATCCAGAAGTCTAACACTACCAATGAGCTGAGAAAATGTAACTCTCAAACTTAAATTGTATGTCTACTACAAACATCTTTCAAGAATGAGGCCAAAATGAAGACACTTTTAGAGCTACCATAACTTATAAATTTTGTCACCAACAGAACTTTTTTAGAGAGACTGCTAATAGGTGTATATCAGGAACAAAAACAAAATCCATTATTAATAAACAGATGGAATGGCAAGTACCTAATTTGGTAATTATATGTGTAAACTTTAATAATGACCATTAAAAATAATGTGTAATGTCAAATTTCTGGAGTTAAAAGAAAAAAGAAATATAAAATATAAGACTATAAATTCAGTATATAAACTGGGTGCAGAGAAATATGAATTAAGATGTTCTTGTATATTTATATTGTTTGGAAGATATAAAGATATTGATTAACTTTGAATTTTACTAAGTATGGATGTTAAAATTTTTAGAAAATGAGTTAAACAACATAGTCTATATCTATAATGAAAACACCACAGGAGAATTTCAATAAATCCACAGGAGTTAATGGTACATTAAAAAAAAAAAAAAAAACACTTATTTTCAAGAAACGTCATTTTTAAGAGACAAGTTGTCAGGGAATATTTTTTAAATGATGGAGAACACTACATTTAGAATTGCAACAGAAGAGATGATTCTACTTACATGACTCATTCAACAGACTTTTCACCATTGATCATTACATCCTGAGTTGTGTTCAGGATGCAAGGCACCTTACTAGGCACCAGAGATACAAACAGTTAGATGACAGTCCTTATGCTCAAGGACTCAAGGACTTACAGGGGACCACTTCATTAAGGACTTGGTGGCTTTATAAAGAGTTTGGACATTATCCTAGCAATACTAAGTATGACAGAGTTTTAAGTAAGGGAATGAATGACATAATCAAATATGTATTTTATAAGCTCATTCTAAGTTCAGGGTAAAGAATGTGTAATATGTTCTCAGGAGTTGGGAAACTTTATACCTTTCCAAGAAAAAAATGCTGACTATCTGAACAAGTTAGTACCAGTGGTTATTGGGGAAAAATAAAAGGTTCAGATGTGAATTTGAACATGTGACTATTCCTCAATAAGAAAAATAGCAATTTTCCATTGAGTAGACACTTGTANCAGGAGTTGGGAAACTTTATACCTTTCCAAGAAAGAAATGCTGACTATCTGAACAAGTTAGTAGCAGTGGTTATTGGGGAAAAATAAAAAAGGTTCAGATGTGAATTTGAACATGTGACTATTCCTCAATAAGAAAAATAGCAATTTTCCATTGAGTAGACACTTGAATTATATAAGCAAGTGCCTACATTTATGGTGGAATTCATTATCATATATACAATTATGAGTTTATATATCTCATATAACTGAGAAGTGAAGTGTGCATGCAAGCTTTAAATTTTAAAAGTTCAAACAAGATCACTATGACAGTGCTAGTAAATTCTGCAAGTATATTTTTATGGCATCCTGCCCAATGAAAATCACAACTTATAAAATAATAATTAAGGAGAGTTTTGTGGGAAATCATGTTCCATGAATAGACAAACATATTTTTATTAAAGCCTGAGTTCACTTTTGATTTTGAACTTCAAATAATGTTGGAAAAAGTTAAAAGTTTCCAATTTTCAGAGTGTTATAAGTTTCCTGCCTCAGAACTCTTTCTTTCTTTCTTTCTTTTTTTGAGATGATTTATCTGAAGGTGCAGTTAATGATGTCCTCAGCTCTGCAAATTAAGCTGATATTTTTACATCAGTGAGAAGAGGCATTGAGACATACTAAATGTGAGAATACTGAATCTCAAGGATTGTAAACCCTTTTCTGCCAAGATGTTTCATCTCCAGAGTTTCAGATTTTTCAAGGGCCTGCCCTAAATGTAAAAGTATAGATCAAGGAGAAATTGCCTGTGTGACTCAGAAGTGGTAACCAAGTTCCCTTGCCTGTCATCATAGAGATTCCTTGAAACTGGGAAGCCAATCTTTGCTTTTTATGGGAGTGTTAGTCTGGCCAAGAAATACAGTAAAATGTACATAAATAAAACCAATATGCATAATTAATTTACTAATGATGCATACATAGTTAAAAATAATTCAAGAAATGACTGCAAAATATTTGATATTGAGAGAGTTAACTTAGGCATTAGGCAGGGCTTCCAGGGACCTATAAGGAAGAGGTGAACATTCTGCTCAGGCTTTCCTTAAGCCCTGTGCAACAATGTAGCTTGACTGAGAACTGGGCCTTTCTTTATGTCTGGAACTGATAATTACACAGGGAGACAATGTCTTACTTATTCAAATGCTTTTCNTAGATACAGAGGCAGTTTCCTCTTTCATGCTCCCTCTTTTATCTTTTCTCCCCCCTTTTCTGAATAGATGTGATAAAAAAAGAAGAAAATATTAACCACACTTGAGATCTTGTCTTTTTTTGTATTTGAATATTGTCCTAACATATCTCTCCTCCTGAAACTCTAGTATGTTTTAATTCTACATGCATGGCCACCTTTTGAACTGTCTAAGAATTTTAAGCAAGAATGTTCAAAAGGTCTCATTTTTAAACTTCTGCCTGGCTTTATCAGATTTTGCTATTTGTCTGTTTACAGTTTTAGTTACTTGTATAATTTATGATTATAAATTAGAGATTTGCATTGCCTTTTCTCTGTTCGTAGCTACCTTATCTAAACCTTCCTCATTGACCCTCTGCCTGAAGTCTACAATATCCAAATTATGCTTCCCTCTATTTAGCAAAAATATTTTACTACTACCCTACTTAAGGTAAGGGGCTAGTGGAACAGCCCATAATCTATTCAGAGGCTTTTCTTATCCCATATAACATTCCATTTGAGTTACTACCTGGGTTTTCTAATACACCAACTCACATTAAACTTGCTACATCCACGACTGAAGTTAAAGTAATGCATTTTATTTTATTTTATTTTATTTTGCCAAACAGCTTTTATGTTTTATGATAAACCTCATTCTTAATCCAAAGAGTTGAATGTTAGACATTTCTCACACTTCAGCCTGTGAGTGAAAGAAAAGCTTTTTGCCTGAATAAGCTTTTAGTTTCTCTTCAATGATTTCCCATTGTGGGTACTTGCTCTGTACAAATCTTGTTTCCCTTGGCTGTCCTGTGAAAAGAGGTCAGCAATGGTATCTCCCATGGCACACGTGCCATGCTGCATTCTAATCACAGTGACTGTCTGCAGTCACAGGATAAGGGCCTGAACTATATAATGGTGGGCTCTCCCTTGAAGAAGAGAGAGAACATTTTCCATTTCATCTATGGAAGAGGGATGTCTTCAAAGAGGAAACAGAAACTTAAAATGAGGCCTTCAATACACTGGACAGATTGAAAAGGAATTTCTCAGCTTTCTCTGTAAATCATGTCCTTACACTTGGATTTCGAGAAATTAAGCTGTCTCAGAGATTATTTATAAATGAATTTATGAAGGCTTTTACCATGTTTCCATGACCAGTAGCTAGATATCGAAAAATCTTCAAGGATAGTCCAAGATGAAGATGAGAGACCTATATTTTATAAGCAAGATAATTTAAATATAGCTTACTGTTTTCTGTTAGCTCTCAGTATTTAATAAAGTTTTGATTAAAAGATCTACTCTAGTAACTATCAGTTTTAGATTGTTGGGGGAAAATACCCAGGTGAGTACTTAGAGAGAAGCATTCAAGGGAAACAAAACCCCACTAAGACATATGTAGTAGTAAAAGTATTAATAAAAACTGAATAAAATAGTCTAAGCATTCTTCTAGGTTCCATGCCTTTTAATTTTAACACTACTAACTGATAGTGCTATTAATAAGCCCATTAATAGATGAGAAACTTGGGGCAGAGAAAAGTTAAATAATTTATTTACAGTCTCAAAGATATTAAGAAATGGAGGCCACACCCTCAGAGGAAGTAAACCATGTTTGGGAATGACAGACTCAAAAATATTTTCCATACAAAGATTCTGTCTCCTTTGTCTGCCTTGGGTATTCTCAGTTTGATTTTATTAAGGAAGACAATAGGCTCCAACATATTCAAGCATTGTTAACTTATTGAGCTTGGTTTTGTGGCTCCATTATTGCCCTTTTATGCCAATATGATACCCTCTTTATCTCATTTCATGATCAGATGATTAGGATAACTTACAGAGTTATCACAATCAATTTTGGAATCTGCTTAGTTACATAAGAATTATTTCCATGAATGCCTTGTTTTTCTTGACATATTTCCTCTCAAATATCTCACACTGATGGAAACATTCTTCTGTTTTTACTTATTCATAGAACTAACTGCTTTCACTCTTTTGACATAAAGGATGTTTCCTCTACAGTAATAAAAGGTATTTGTTTGACCAAGTAAGCTACTTCCAGAGATCAGTCGTTCTCAAGAAAAAGATAAGGTAAATTAANGAAACATTCTTCTGTTTTTACTTATTCATAGAACTAACTGCTTTCACTCTTTTGACATAAAGGATGTTTCCTCTACAGTAATAAAAGGTATTTGTTTGACCAAGAAAGCTACTTCCAGAGATCAGTCGTTCTCAAGAAAAAGATAAGGTAAATTAACAAAACCTAAAGGCAATGCCAAGGAACGCTAAAACTACCACACAAATGCACTCAACTCACATGCTAATAAAGTAATGCTCAAAATTCTCCAAGCCAGGCTTCAGCGATATGTGAACCGTGAACTTCCAGAAGTTCAAGCTGGTTTTAGAAAAGGCAGAGGAACCAGAGATCAAATTGCCAACATCCGCTGGATCATCAAAAAACCAAGAGAGTTCCAGAAAAACATCTATTTTTGCTTTATTGACTATGCCAAAGCCTTTGACTGTGTGGATCACAATAAACTGTGGAAAATTCTGAGAGAGATGGGAATCCCAGACCACTTGACCTGCCTCTTGAGAAACCTATATGCAGGTCAGGAAGCAACAATTAGAACTGAACATGGAACAACAGACTGGTTCCAAATAGGAAAAGGAGTATGTCAAGGCTGTATATTGTCACCTTGCTTATTTAACTTCTATGCAGAGTACATCATGAGAAACACTAGGCTGGAAGAAGCATAAGCTGGAATCAAGATTGCTGGGAGAAATATCAATAACCTCAGATTTGCAGATGACACCACCTTTATGGCAGAAAGCAAAGAAGAACTAAAGAGCTTCTTGATGAAAGTGAAAGAGGGGTGGCTTAAAGCTCAACATTCAGAAAACTGAGATGATGGCATCTGCTCCCATTATTTCATGGGAAATAAATCAGGAAACAGTGGAAACAGTGTCAGAGTTTATTTTGGGGGGCTCCAAAATCACTGCAGATGGTGACTGCAGCCATGAAATTAAAAGATGCTTACTCCTTGAAAGGAAAGTGGTGACCAACCTAGATAGCATATTGAAAAGCAGAGACATTACTTTGCCAACAAAGGTCCATCTAGTCAAGGCTATGGTTTTTCCAGTGGTCATGAATGGATGTGAGAGTTGGACTGTGAAGAAGGCTGAGCCCTGAAGAATTTATGCTTTTGAACTGTGGTGTTGGAGAAGACTCTTGAGAGTCCCTTGGACTGCAATGAGATCCAAACAGTCCATTCTAAAGAAGATCAGCCCTGGGATTTCTTTGGAGAGAATGATGCTAAAGCTGAAACTCCAATACTTTGGCCACTTCATGCGCATGTGAAGAGTTGACTCATTGGAAAAGATGCTGATGCTGAGAGGGATTGAGGGCAGGAAGAGAAGGGGACAATGGAATCAGATGGCTGCGTGGCATCCTCGACTCAATGGATGTGAATTTGAGTGAACTCTGGGAGTTGGTGATGGACAGGGAGGCCTGGCATGCTGCAATTCATGGGGTCACAAAGAGTTGGACACGACTGAGCGACTGAACTGAACTGAACTGAAAGTTTTCTTTAATATTCCACTTATTCTATTGAAAAGGGTAAGGCTAATAGTGTTGTCTTGAATAGGATGGTTAGAACATGAATGAATGACTAGCAGTTTATTAGAATTGTGAAGTGCTACCACATTCCTAAAATGTTCTATAGCTTTCTTTTCTACTTCAAATCAACCAAATAATCTGTTAGCTACCCAACACCATCTAAGCCTAAAACCTAGAATTATGAAGTTTCCCCAACTCTATCCTTCTGAGAAATGGCAGACAACAGAAAAAGGGAAGTAATTCAAAGACTGGAAAAGAAATATTTAGGCACTAGTATGAGGAAAGANCCACCTTCTAAGCCTAAAACCTAGAATATGAAGTTTTCCCAACTCAATCCTTTTGAGAAATGGCAGACAACAGAAAAAGGGAAGTAATTCAAAGACTGGAAAAGAAATATTTAGGCATTCATCTGAGGGAAGAAAAAGGTAAGAAACAAGAGCAACGGGAGCTTATCTTTGGCATTCAGATTGATTGTAACAGGAGAGCTAAACAGGGGGGAAGCGAGAGAAATGAAAACAGATCACCTTAGTGTTCCTACGCTTAACTTAGAAAGAAATCTCATCTTCAAATAGCACTCAGTTTCAGATTAAATGGATACACAGTAATGCTGCAGAAGATCTGTACCTTGAAGAGCTTTCTTATATGAGAAAATATTTTGTTGATAATTACTGTGCTTTAAGACTACCATGTGACCATCTCATCCTCTGTCGTCCCCTTCTCTTCCCACCTTCAATCTTTCCCAGCATCAGAGTCTTTTCAAATAATCAGGTTTTTACATCAGGTGGCCAAAATATTGGAGTTGCAGCTTCAACATCACTCCTTCCAGTGAATATTTAGGACTGATTACTTTTAGAATGGTCTGGTAGGATCTCCTTGCATTCCAAGGGATCCAAAGGTGTTTTCTCCAACACCACAGTTCAAAAGCATCAATTCTTTGTCACTCAGTTTTCTTTATAGTCCAACTCTCACATCCACACATGACTACTGGAAAAACCATAGCCTTGACTAGATGGACCTTTTTTGACAAAGTAATGAAATGGTTGTATGGCATCATCAACTCAATGGACATGAGTTTGAGTAAACTCCAGGAGTTGATGATGGACAAGGAGGGCTGGTGTGCTGCAGTCCATGGGGTTGCAAAGAGTCATATATGACTGAGTGAGTGAACTGAAAGGAAGACTACCATGTGCATGTTTATTGTTTCTCATTACTTTCCATTTGTAGAAAAGGATGTGCAAGTTAGTTGGGGTAAGAATGGATTTAGTCCCCAATTTTGGTGCATAAAATTTGAGTTATTAATTGAGTGAGTTGAGATTATTTAAGTAATTGTGAGCACTGGTCTTATCTTTATTACAGTATAATCTTGGTTCAAGAATAGATCATGGAGTGAGCAACTGGCTGGAATTAATAGGTGGAGGGAAAGATCCTGAATTTCTCAGGAAGAATTAGTTTTTTCATGTTTTGAAAACCCAAGAGAAAAGTTAGAGAACTTGGCAATTGTTTGGGGGGAAGGTTCACAGCAAACTTAAAGACAGCTACCGAGATTTGCCAGAGAAGACTCTTGAGAGTCCCNTTCAAATAGCACTCAGTTTCAGATTAAATGGATACACAGTAATGCTGCAGAAGATCTGTACCTTGAAGAGCTTTCTTATATGAGAAAATATTTTGTTGATAATTACTGTGCTTTAAGACTACCATGTGACCATCTCATCCTCTGTTGTCCCCTTCTCCTCCCACCTTCAATCTTTCCCAGCATCAGAGTCTTTTCAAATAATCAGGTCTTTACATCAGGTGGCCAAAATATTGGAGTTGCAGCTTCAACTTCAGTCCTTCCAGTGAATATTTAGGACTGATTACTTTTAGAATGGTCTGATAGGATCTCCTTGCATTCCAAGGGATCCAAAGGAGTTTTCTCCCACACCACAGTTCAAAAGCATCAATTCTTCATCACTCAGTTTTCTTTATAGTCCAACTCTCACATCCACACATGACTGCTGGAAAAACCATAGCCTTGACTAGATGGACCTTTTTTGACAAAGTAATGAGATGGTTGTATGGCATCATCAACTCAATGGACATGAGTCTGAGTAAACTCCAGGAGTTGATGATGGACAGGGAGGCCTGGTGTGCTGCAGTCCATGGGGGTGCAAAGAGTCATATATGACTGAGTGACTGAACTGAACTGAAAGGAAGACTACCATGTGCATGTTTATTGTTTCTCATGACTTTCCATTTGTAGAAAAGGATGTGCAAGTTAGTTGGGGTAAGAATGGATTTAGTCCCCTATTTTGGTGCATAAAATTTGAGTTATTAATTGAGTGAGTTGAGATTATTTAAGTAATTGTGAGTACTGGTCTTATCTTTATTACAGTATAATCTTGGTTCAGGAATAGATCATGGAGTGAGCAACTGGCTGGAATCAATAGGTGGAGGGAAAGATCCTGAATTTCTCAGGAAGAATTAGTTTTTTCATGTTTTGAAAACCCAAGAGAACAGTTAGAGAACTTGGCAATTGTTTGGGGGGAAGGTTCACAGCAAACTTAAAGACAGCTACCGAGATTTGCCAGAGAAGACTCTTGAGAGTCCCGTGGACAGCAAGGAGATCAAACCAGTAAATCCTAAAGGAAATCAGTCACAAATATTCATTGGAAGGACTGATGCTGAAGCTGAGGCTCCAGTACTTTGCCACCTGATGCAAAGAGTTGATTCATGGGAAGACTCTGATGTAGGTAAAGATTAAGGCAAAAGAGAAGAGGATTGCAGAGGATGAGATGGTTAGACAGCTCTACCAACTCAGTGCTTATGAATGTGAGCAAACTCTGAGCAATAGTGGAGGTAAGAAGAACCTGCTGTACTACAGTCTACAGGCTCACAAAAGACGATTTAGCAATTACACAACAACAACAGGCATTCTTCATGTATTTCCTGCCCTCCACAGCAATTGTTCAACTTTTTTTGTAAGTTTAATATCTTTCTTTTCTTAACCAAAAGTTCAGGGGCTCTATTAAGTCCCCTTAAAATTTTATGACTATATTGCAAGTTTAGGTCAGGTTGTTGAATCTGGTCACTAACTGAAGGGAGTTCTAAGGTGAAAAGTGATAGACAGTGTTTATGATGAATAGCTCTAACTTCCATTTACCCAGAAACAAATAAAATTCTGATAAATGTTGATTATATAGGTAACAACTTTTTTTTGGATGAGCACTGGAAAGGGAGAAATTAGAAACAGAATAGGGGTTGCTGTTTACTCCATGATGCGTCATAGATTTTATATGCCCATTAACAGCCAATAAAATTTAAAAATAATAAGAAATAAATGCCTGTGAGTTGTGTTTTGCTGTTTACATTCTATGAAATATGTNAGAAATTAGAAACAGAATAGGGGTTGCTGTTTACTCCATGATGCGTCATAGATTTTATATGCCCATTAACAGCCAATAAAATTTAAAAATAATAAGAAATAAATGCCTGTGAGTTGTGTTTTGCTGTTTACATTCTATGAAATATGTTTTTTTTTAAATTTTGGCCTAATAAAACATACCATATGTAACTATGACCTAGGTGATGTTATGAAATGTTAAAACCAATCTGCTGTAGAAAGCATGTGTCAGATTCCTTAAAATGAAATGAAATTTAAGACTTTCATTTATGGATAATAGATGCAAAGGATGAGGAATAAAACAAGTAATACAAATCTCTGTTAGCAAATATAAACAGGGTGAGAAAAAATGGAAGATTAATAAATAAGAACCTACATTTCAATTTCAGTTTATGGCATCAGCAGTTACTCATTTACAAGCCCCTATCGCTCAGTCCCACTTAGCTTATGCTTTTCTTCACTCTATCTGCTATCCTCTGTCAACAGTGGCTTTCAGTTTTCTTACTCAGGTACTTTTCACTTCCTGTTTTTTCTGTCAAAAACTTTTTTCTCGATATACTTAACACTACTCACCCCTTCTCACCTCTCAGGGGTCAATTTACATAATATCTCCTCAGAAAATTTTCCTTAAAAAAATCATATCTTAATTAGCTCCTCACCCATTTTAATTTCATCATTGTAAGAGAACAACATGAAAGCTAGACTCAAACATTTTAAGAGTACAGCCTGCTATTGTCGACTATTGGTACAACATAGTATAACAGATCCCTGGAGTTCATTAATCTTGCTTAACTGAAACTTTATTCCAGTTAATTAGTAACTCACCATTTCCCCCTGCCTCTAGTCACTGAGAAATCACTACACCACTCTTTGATTTTATGAATATGACTGTTTTAGATAATTCATATAAGAGGAATCAAGCAGTATTTATCTTTCTAGGATTATCTTATTTCACTTATCAAGAAGCCCTCAAGTCTCATCCATGTTGTAACAAGTGTCAGAATTTCCTTCCTTTTCAGGCTGAACTACATTTTATTGCGTATATATACCATATTTTCTTTAACCATTCATCAACTGACATTTAGGTTGTTTTCAAATATTGGTTATAGTAAATAGCACTGCTATAGTAAACAGCTTCCCTGGTAGCTCTGACAGTAAAGCGTCTGCCCACAATGCAGGAGACCTGGGTTTGATCCCCGGGTCAGGAAGATCCCCTTGAGGAGGAAATGGCAACCCACTCCAGTAGTCTTGCCTGGAAAATTCCACGGATGGAGGAGCCTGGTAGGCTACAGTCCATAGGATTGCAAAGAGTCAGATACAACTGAGCAACTTCACTGACTAAAGAGCACTGCAAGGAAAATTAAGGCTAGTATGTCTTCAAATCGTGATTTAAATTCTTTTGAATAACTGTCTAATACAGGATTGCTGGATCAGATGCTATTCTTATTTTTAGTATTTTAGAGGAACTTCCATACTGTTTTCCGTAGTGGCTGCACCATTTTGCTTTCCCACCAACAGTATGCGATTGTTCCAGTTTTTCACATCATTGCCAACACTTGTGGTCTTTTGTTTTTGTTGATAAGAGATGTACTGACAGATATGAGGTGATACTTTATTGTGGTTTTTATTTTAAACTTCTTAATGATTAGTGCACTAGGCAATATTTTGTATACCTGTTGGTCATTTGTAAGTCTTCTTAGGAGAAATGTCTATTCAGGACCGTAGTTGTTGATGCTTTCTTAGGAGGATGGTGGCTGTGGAGGCTAACAGAATTCTAAGAATTCTTTTAAATCCACTGTTTCTGGCTCAGAGACTCAGGGACCTTTTAAAGAGGTATCTTATTTCTAATATTGAGAGATGGACATCAAGAGAACAAGGTCCTTCTCTATGCTTCCTATTCTTAACACTATATCTCTATGCATGAGCTGCTATTTTAGGCTTCTAATTGCCATTTGTACTACTTTGGATCCTCTAACCTAGAATAAGGAGTATTAAGAGCTCTAAGTTTTCACCTGTGATTCAAGCCAAGACTGAAACCATCACATTATGATTTGGCTGCATAGTCTGTTATCAGAATAGCTGCCATTGTATGACTTGGTTCTTGGTTTTCAGGCCATGTTTCCAGGGAGCAGGGATTATGCTAGCAGGATATGTGAACTGAATTTTAACACCTTTTGTGTGTGTATGTGTGTCCATTTGAGTAATTTCAGTTTCCTGACATCAGATGTAAGATATATTTTATTCAGTAGTTTCTAGTTATTAAATAGTTTCTAAAATCTGATAAACTGATACCTGTTACTATACTTCAGTTAGAAGTGCTTTTGAATATTCTTATTTTTATTGGAAAAATAAAAACTGATACTGCTTTTCATCATCTAAATCACTGCAGAAATCATTTATTTTCTGATTATCTCAATACATGAGTGAGTCAAGTAATACTTAATGATGCTGGTCGTACATTTGGCAACAGAGAAACTAGAAATAGATTTCACATATAGTAATTAAATTTATTTTGGGGTCAAGTTATCATGGATATATCTTCTGATATATACTGGTACTCATTTTCTCCTCTAAAATTCAAATATCCCCCCTACCAACAAGGACTTTATAAATCAAATAGCTGTATTCCATTACTTTTCACTGCTTTACCAAAAGAAAAAAATGCCAGTGAGAAAGAAACATTATAGCCATATATGCATCACTCTTACTTATCTGCTTTGGTTATTTCTGCCAAATTTAGTATCTGTCATTAAAGATGGAATGTGATTCTGTATAATGGGCTCCAGTTTCATCCACCTCATTAGAACTGATTCAAATGTATTCTTTTTAATGGCTGAGTAATACTTCATTGTATATATGTACCACAGCTTTCTTATCCATTCATCTGCTGATGGACATCTAGGTTGCTTCCATGTCCTGGCTATTATAAACAGTGCTGCGATGAACATTGGGGTACACATGTCTCTTTCAATTCTGGTTTCCTCAGTGTGTATGCCCAGCAGTGGGATTGCTGGGTCATAAGGCAGTTCTATTTCCAGTTTTTTAAGAAATCTCCACACTTTTCTCCATAGTGGCTGTACTAGTTTGCATTCCCACCAACAGTGTAAGAGGGTTCCCTTTTCTCCACACCTTCTCCAGCATTTATTGCTTGTAGATTTTTGGA
>SJYW01051667.1:80073-115700 GCA_006410735.1 Raphicerus campestris
TTATAAATAAAATATGATTGATTTACAAAGTTATTAGTTTCTGCTGTAAATGAGATATATATATCTGCTCTTTTTTTAGATTCTGTTCCCATATAGGCCATTACAGAGTACTAATTAGAGTTTCCTGTGCTACACAGTAGGTTCTCTTTAGTTATATGTTCTGTATGTAGTAGTGTATATATGTCAATCCCTTGTGGCTCAGCTGGTAAAGAATCCACCTGTAATGCAGGAGACCTGGGTTCAATCCCTGGCTGGGAAGGTCCCCTAAAGAAGGGAAAGGCTACTACTCCAGTATTCTGGCCTGGAGAATTCCATGGGCTGTATAGTCTATGGTGTTGCAAAAAGTTGGACATGACTGAGTGACTTTTACTTTCACTTTCATATATCAATCCCAGTCTCCCAATGTAACCCTCCCTTCCTTTCCCCCTTGGTAATAACCACAAGTTTGTTTTCTAGACCAACTTTTTTTTTTTGTAAACAGGTTCATTAGTACCATTTTCTTAAATTCTACATATAAACAATGCATATTTGTCTTTTTCTATTACTTCTTCTAATAAGGATCATGCCAAAATCTAAAACCTCATTAGGACACATCTGAAAGCCTTTCTTGGCAAATGCTTATTTAAAAAACACTTGGATCTAAGGGAATCTCTCTTTAATATTAAGATTCCTTCCATTCTGTGATATGAGCTGTATTTCAATGAGGAGATTCAGTTTTAGAAAATGCATGAGACTAGAAAGTTTTTCGTGCATAACTGTGTTCTCTCCTGATATCTAGTGCAGCCACGACATTCAGCTGAGAATCAAAAATGAGAGGAAACAGTTCTTTCATTTTTCACCATCATTTTTCTTGCCCACTGATATTCAGCAATATTTTATACATTTAGTTTAGAAACAAAGCAACATGGTCTTTCTTTTAACAGACCGTCTATATGTTGAAATGTGCAGAATCACAAAAACATAGATTACTGATATATATTTATGCTTCTATAACAGTCTGTACCCTATGAATATTCTTCAAACTTTGGTATTGGTTCTATAAAATTTTTCTTAGTCTTACTGTCATGAAAATCAGTCCACATCAACCTCTAGAATTGTGGTGACAACTACATATGAAAGTATTCAATAAATCAGTGAATTATACTGAAACATTCTGGCTTGTTTTGATGGTGGAAAGTTTCCATCTCTAAAAATCAATGAACTCCTGAACAGTGTATTTATTTAGACAAAAACTTTAACCATGGAAGTACAGATGTGCAGTATTACATACATTATACTGAAAGATTTTTTTTAATTGTCAAAACTTATTTAACAGGAGTATTTTTGAATTAACTTTCTTTCAAATATGCTCTTCTGTCACATACAATCCATGAACATTGAAAAGGAAGCATATACATATGTTCCTAATATATATATCTATATATGCACACATTCACACACACAAATAAATATATATATATTCCTAACCCTATTGTTTCCATATTTGCTACTGTTTCTGACAGAGTAGGTACGGCCCACAGCTCAATTCAGTTCAGTTGCTCAATTGTGTCTGACTCTGAGACCCCGTGGACTGCAGCACACCAGGCCTCCCTGCCCATCACCAACTCCTGGAGTTTACTCAAACTCAAATCCATTGACTTGGTGATGCTATCCAACCATCTCCTTCTCTGTCATCCCCCTCTCCTCCCTACTTCAATCTTTCCCAGCATCAGTGTCTTTTCAAATATGTCAGTTCTTTAGGTGGCCAACGTATTGGAGTTTCAGCTTCAAAATCAGTTCTTTCGATGAATATTCAGGACTGATTTCCTTTAGGATGGACTGGTTGGATCTCTTTACTGTCCAAGGGACTCTCAAGAGTCTTCTCCAACACCACAGTTCAAAAACATCAATTCTTCAGTACTCAGCTTTTTTTATAGTCCAATTCTCATATGCATACATGACTACTAGAAAAACCTTAGCTTTCACTAGATAGATGGGCCTGTGTTGGCAAAGTAATGTCTCTGCTTTTTAAAATGCCATCTAGATTGGTCATAACTTTTCTTCCAAGGAGTATGCATCTTTTAATTTTATGGCTACAGTCACCATCTGCAGTGATTTTGGAGCCCCTCAAAATAAAGTCTGACAGAGTTTCCACTATTTCACCATCTATTTGCTATGAAGTGATGGGACCAGATGCTGTGATCCTAGTTTTCTGGATGTTGAGCCAACTTTTTCACTCTCCTCTTTCATCAAGAGGCTCTTCAGCTCTTCTTCACTTTCTGCCATAAGTGTGGTGTCACCTGCATATCTGAGGTTATTGATATTTCTTCTGGTAATCTTGATTCCAGCTTGTGCTTCATCCAGTCCAGCATTTCTCATGATGTACTCTGCATATGTTAAATAAGCAAGGTGACAATATACAGCCTTGATGTACTCCTTTCCTGATTTGGAACCAGTCTGTTGTTTCATATCCAGTTCTAAGTGTTGCTTCTTGACCTGCATACAGATTTCTCAGGAGGCATGTTAGGTGCACAAAATATGTTTTATTTTAGTAATGTGTCATTGGTTTTATTTCTGTCCATTAATTTTAGAAAAAATTAAATAATTAGACAAAGTCTATTATAATAATACCAAAAAAACATTAGAAAAGTCACATTTAGACTGGATAAATAATAAGATACTAAAAAGAAGAGTATAAGGCTTGCATTCTGACTTGTGAACAATTAGTGGATATCTGACTCTGTTGATCTGAAAGTTATAAAGAACTTCTGGTTTAATTCTGGAAACAAGAAAGCCCTCAGAATTTGTCCATGATTCAAATCATAGTATCACACATCTGATTAACTCAATGACTTTGAACAGGCTGTTTACTGTGTTGACATATACTTTTCAAATCACTGTGAAGATTAAATGACACCAATGTATAATACATAGTACAACTGGATCTTCTAAAAACAATAGTTTTCTTTCTCTTTTCACGAAAATGTTATGAAAAAGTAATTGTTACAACTCTACATGCTGTTATTCATTTACTTATATTCTTTAATTAAGAGAGAGTATTTTTTGTCTCAGAGGTTATGATATATAGATAAATTGTCATTGTTAATTTAATGTTAATATCTGGGAAGACATTATTATAAAAATTGAAAATTTTCCAAAACAAATTTATAGACTTTTACAAAGTCACTCAAAACCACAATTTTTTTTCCAATAGATATGGTAAGCCAACTGTAAAATTTGCATGTAAGTATAAGTAATAGGAAAGAAGAGACATGTTGGGTGTATTCTTTCCAGTGGCACAGTGGTAAAGAATCTGCCTGCCAGTGCAGGAGATGCAAAACACCCAGGTTCTATTCGGGAAGATTCCGCTGGTGTAGAAACTGGCAATCCACTCCAGAGTTCTTGCCTGGAAAATTCCACAGAGAGTCCTGGCGGGCTACAGTCCATGGGGTCTCAAAGAGTCAGATACAACTGAGCACACATACACACATATCCACACATTAAAAGGTTTTATATAAGTACAGCAATGTTGGCGCAGGGTTAGAAAAACAAGAACGGCAGATCAGGAAGAGGACAGAAATAAACATACAAATTCTTTAAGACCCAAATAAAAGGGATGCTCCAGAAAAGAGAGACTATTAAATGGTATTACTGGGACACTTGGTTCACTGCAGTTCAGTCGCTGAGCAATGTCTGACTCTTTGCAACCTCGTGGATTGCAGCACACCAGGGTTCCCTGTCCTAACTCTAGGACAATCTGCTGGAGCTTGCTTAAACTCATGTCCACCGAGTCAGTGATGCCATCCACAATCTCATCCTCTGTTACCCCTTTCTCCTCCTACTGTCAACCTTTCCCAGTATCAGGCTGTTTTTTAATGAGTCAATTCTTTGCATCAGGAGGTAAAGTATTGGAGCTTCAGCTTCAAGATCAGTCCTCCTAAGAATATTGAGGACTGATTTCCTTTAGGATTGATTGTTTGGATCTCCTTGTAGTCCAAAGGACTTTGAAAAGTCTTATTCAACACCACTGCTCAAATGCATCAATTCTCTAGTGTTCAGGCTTCTTTAGTACAATTCTCACATCCGTACATGACTACTGGAAAAACAACAGGCTTGACTAGATGGACTTCTTTCAATGTCTCTGCTTTTTAATATGCTCTCCAGGTTTGCCATAGCTTTTCTTCCAAGGAGCAAGCATCTTTAATTTCATGGTGATAGGCAACAACTGCAGTGATTTTGGAGCCCCCCCAAAATAAAGTCTCTCAGTTTCCATTGTTTCCCCATCTATTTGCCATGAAGTGATGGGACCAGATGTCATGATCTTAGTTTTTTGACTCTTGAGTTTTAAGCCAGCTTTTTCACTCTCCTCTTTCTCTTTCATCAAGAGGCTCTTTTGGTCTTCTTCACTTTACGCCATAAGAGTGGTGTCATCTGCATATCTGAGGTTATTGATATTTCTCCTGGCAATCTTGATTCCAGCTTGGGCTTCCTCCAGTCTGGCATTTCAGATGATGTACTCCTCATATAAGCTAAATAAGCAGGGTGACAATATACAGCCTTGTCATATTCCTTTGTCCATTTGGAACAAGTGCATTGTTCCATGTCTGGTTCTAACTGTTGCTTCTTGACCTGCATACAGGTTTCTCAGGAGCAGGTAAGGTGGTCTGGTATTCTCATCTCTTGAAGACTTTTCTGCAATTTTTTGTGATCCACACAGTCAAATGCTTTATCATAGACAATGAAGCAGATGATTTTTTAGAATTCTCTTGGTTTTTCTATAATCCAGTGGATGTTGGCAATTTGATCTCTGGTTACTCTGTCTTTTCTAAATTCAGCTTGAACATCTGGAAGTTCTCCGTTCATGTACTATTGAATCCTATCTTGGAGAATTTTGAGCATTACTTTGCTACCGTGTGAGATGAGTGCAGCTGTACAGTACTTTGAAGATTCTTTGGCATTGCCTTTTTTTGAGATTGGAATGAAAATTGACTTTTTCCAGTCCTGTGGCCACTGCCTAGTTTTCCAAATTCGCTGACATATTGAGTGCAGCACTTTCACAGCATCATCTTTTAGGATTTGAAATAGCTCAACTGGAATTCCATCACTTCCACTAGCTTTGTTTACAGTGATGCTTCCTTAAGGCCCTCTTGACTTCACATTCTAGGATATCTGGCTCTAGGTGAGTGATCACACCATTATGGTTATCTGGGTCATTAAGATCTTTTTTGTATAGTTCTTCTGTGTAGTCTTACCACCTCTTCTTAATATCTTCTGCTTCTTTTAGGTCTACACCAGTTCTATTCTTTATTTTGCCCATCTTTGCATGAAATGTTCCCTTCATATCTCTAATTTTCTTGAAGGGATCTCTAGTCTTTTCCATTCTATTGTTTTCCTGTATGTCTTTGCATTGATCACTGAGGAACGCTTTCTTATCTCCCCTTATTATTCTTTGGAAGCATTCAAATGGGTATATCTTTCCCTTTCTCTTTTGCCTTTTGCTTCTCTTCTTGTCTCAGCTTTTTGTAAGATCTCCTCAGACAACCATTTTGCCTTTTTGCCTTTCTTTTCTTGGGGATGGTTTTGGTCACTGCCTCCTGTACAGTGTCATGAAACTCCATCCACAGTTCTTAAAGCACTCTATCAGATCTAATCCCTTGAATCTATTTGTCATTTCCACTATACAATCATAAGGTATTTGATTTAGGTCATAACTGAATGGTCTAGTTGTTTTCCTACATTCTTCAATTTAAGTACGAATTTTTGAATAGGATTTCATGATCTGAGCCACAGTCAACTCTTGCTCTTGTTTTGCTGAGTGTATAAAGCTTCTCCATCTTCAACTGCAAAGAATATAATCAATCTGATTTCAGTATGAACTATGTGTAGAGTCATCTTTTGTGTTGTTGAACGAGGGAAATTTGGTTGCCCATATGGGAAATATTTTTCTTACACAATACTTAAAAATTCTACATGGATATAAAAACTCAAATATGAAAGGCAAAACTGCAACCACTTTATAAAGAAAATACAGAAATGGTATATTTGTAGTAAGAAGTGATTNTTGTTGAACGAGAGAAATTTGGTTGCCCATATGGGAAATATTTTTCTTACACAATACTTAAAAATTCTACATGGATACAAAAACTCAAATATGAAAGGCAAAACTGCAACCACTTTGTAAAGCAAATACAGAAATGGTATATTTGTGATCTTGTAGTAAGAAGTGATTTAGCAATTTATAACACAAAAACTCTATAGAAAAAAGAAATAAAAAATTCAAATATATTAGAATTAAGATCTTATTCTGATTGAAAATACAATAAAAGAAGAGAAGAAATCTGCAATTTGGATAAAGTGTTTCCAACACATAACTGAAATTAGTGTTGATTCAGGGAAATGTGTGTTACATGGAACCAGGGAGCATATATGGAGTAATTCAAAGATGATTATAAAGTTTATTTCTGAATTTGGCAATGTCAAAGGACCAATTCATCTCATTTATCCTGTGAACTATTTATGATTTTCGGTGAACTTATACAATCTCTTGCAGGTTAAAAATATAAACAATAAACTTTAAAAGTAAAATAAATAACTTAGAAAAAAACACATGATAGAAGAAAGCTTCATGCTTTCTATTAAAATTGGAAAATATTTTCAGAATATGATACTAATAGTATAAGTAAAAAAGAAAAAAAAATAGATAAATTACATTACACCAAAGTTTAAATGATTGTGCCTAAAGGATACAATTAACAGAGTAAAAAAGCAACACAGAGAATGAGAGAACATATATGAAAATCATATCTTTAATTATAGGTTAATGTAAAAATTATAAATAACTTCTACAACTTAAAAACAAACAACCTAATTAAAAACTGGGGAAAGGATTTGAACTGGGATTTCTCCAAGAAAGATATATAATTGGCCAATGAGTCCGCGAAAAGATTGTCAGTATGGAAAGCAAATCAAAGCCAAAATGAGATACCACCTCACATCCATTAGAATGGCCATTATTAAAAAAATAATAATAATAAACTCAGAAAACAGCAACCGTTCGTGAGAGAAACGAAGTAACTGAAACACTTGAGCACCGTTGGTTGGAATGCAAAATGAAGCACTTACTACAAAAAAATAAATAAAATAAAAATGGTACAGTAGTTCCTTTTTGAGGAACAATAGTAGATCCACTCCTAGGTATATATCTGAAATAACTGAAATCCCACTATTTTATATATATTCAGAGCGAAAGCCTAGTCTCAAAGAGAAATTTGTAAACCAGGTAAATGTACTTAATACTACTGGACAGTACACTTAAAAATGACTAAGATGGCAAATTTTATACTGGGCCACCTGTGAATTTTACTACAGCTTTCCAAAATATTTAAATTTTCCCTTCCTGATATATGACAAGTGTAGAAGTGTCTGCATTTGACATAAAAATGTCTCAAAATCTACTGCTTTCANTACACTTAAAAATGACTAAGATGGCAAATTTTATACTGGGCCACCTGTGAATTTTACTACAGCTTTCCAAAATATTTAAATTTTCCCTTCCTGATATATGACAAGTGTAGAAGTGTCTGCATTTGACATAAAAAATGTCTCAAAATCTACTGCTTTCAAATTAGCTTGAAATATTACCGTTCTCCCAGTATTCTCCTGGTAACAGTTCTCAGAACACCTCATGTTTTGCTTTTTTTTTTGTATTTGTCTATGTTTCCAGAGATCTTCAGGTCAAGTGTACTAGGAAGCTTATTTTTATCCATTTTATCATATCTCCATAAATATTAGTTAAACAAAATCAGTGAGTCAATATGCCCAATGAGCTTACTAAAACATTTGAAGCAATTTCATGATTAATAAGTGGAAATGTTTATTTCACTACATTAACTTATGTTGCAGAACTCTTAATCAATATAAGTATACTTCCAACAAAGCTGTATATTTACTAATCAAGATGTCATTCCTGCTTAGAATTGTAGGATATTCCAATATATATAAGCCTCTCATCTTGTTGTGCAAGACTGGTTATGTTGTGACATTTATATATTTTCAACCCATGGTAAATATTTTCTAAAAAGTGAAAATCAGTTTGTGACAGATCTTAGAGTATCCATGAAGTTATCATTACATATTTAAGATTATTTACCTATTTTACTATTAACACTGGGAAAACAGAGAAGCTAAAAATTATTTTCTAAGCCTGCAGCTTTTTGCAAACTTAAATTTAGTTGTCATGTGTATACAAGTTTTATTTTAAATAATAGTGTAAAGATAAACTGTCATAAATTGAGAAATATTTGCTTTAAAACTGGGAAGGATTTTTATTTTATCATTCATCATCCACCTTTGCTGATTCTTTGCTCATATGTTGTGCTGATAGACTAGAATGTGTTATTGAAGACATAGAAACAGTTAGTTTTCTTATTGATAACATTTGTAACCCTTCTAGAAATAAATTTGATGTCAGTTCTTAGTGGGGTACTAGCTATTCATTTCTTCAAAAAATCTCATGTATACATTACTTACATTTTATTTGTATGTCTTAACAAAGGCAATAAGTTTCATTGTTGGTGGAAAGCCTNCACTCCAGTATTCTGGCCTGGAGAATTCCATGGACTTTTTAGTCCATGGAGGGGTCACAAAGAGTTAGACATGACTAAGTGACTTACACTTTATGAGAAAACCAGGTAGAGATTTGGATTCAATAACTAAGTACTCTCAAAAGCTCCTGGTATGGGAGTCTCTTAAATAATGAATGAATACATTAGAAAACTGAGCTGCGAGAATATAGTTTTTAGTCATCTTTCATGACCAAACTGATGTTAATGAACTTCATAATTTACCCTTTTTCTTTCACCAATATCCACATTTGTTATCCTCTTATAATACCATATTGTTTCTCTCTTCAAGACAGAAAATATTATCTTCAGCATACTACTAATACTACAATCAATATCATCATCATCATCATGAATCTGTGAGTAGATTAACACCACAATCCTTGATCTGGTTATTACAAAAGTCAAACTACTAATAAATTCATGTGAACTAAAATGGACTGGAATGGGTGAATTTAATTCAGATGACTGTTATATCTACTAAAGAATCCCTGAAAAGAAAAGGAGTAGCCATCACAGTAAACAAGAGTCTGAAATGCAGTACGTAGATGCAGTCCCCAAAATGACAGAATGATCTCTGTTTGGTTCCAGGCAAAACATTCAATATTACAGTAATCCAAGTCTATGGATTCTTCTGTGTATTCTTGCCACCTCTTCTTAATATCTTCTGCTTTTGTTAGGTTCCTACCATTTCTGTCCTTTATTGAGCCCATCTTTGCATGAAATATTCTCTTGGTATCTCTAATTTTCTTGAAGAAATCTCTAGTCTATTTTCCTCTATTTCTGTGCACTGATCACTGAGGAAGGCTTTCTTACCTCTCCTTGATTTTTTAAAATTTTTCTGAATTGTTTAAAATTTAATTATTTATTTATTTTTACTTTACAGTATTATATTGGTTTTGCCATACATCAACTTGAATCTGCCACAGGTGTACACATGTTCCCAATCCTTAATACATCTTCATCCAACACCTGTGCTGAGAAAGGTGTTGTAACGAATATAAAGTTGTATTACATCAGAATTTTGTTCTTATGGTTCATAGTTATGACAAATATATACAAATAATACACACACATAATTGTAACAAACATGGCCTACAGGCTTTCCTCATATCCATTTTTCCCTTTTTAATTCCTGATGGCAATGTATCCAGACAAATTGCCTCCCCAAGATCATTTACAGATAAGAGCCATATAACAATTATTTTCAATGGAGTATAAAGCAAATCATGGTTTTAGTCTTCACAGAAAGCATTTTCTAAATAGAATAGATTCACAAGCAGATTCGTTTCACTTCTTTCACTTTCCTCTTCTTCCTGCGTAGAAAACAGGAACAACACTTCANTATAAAGCAAATCATGGTTTTAGTCTTCACAGAAAGCATTTTCTAAATAGAATAGATTCACAAGCAGATTCGTTTCACTTCTTTCACTTTCCTCTTCTTCCTGCGTAGAAAACAGGAACAACACTTCAGTGTAAAGCAGTCATATTAGAACCATGAGCTTCCCAGGTAGTCCTGTTGGTAAAGAATCCACCTGCCAATGCAGGAGATATAAGAAATGCAAGTTTGATCCCTGGGTCCAGAAGAACCCCAAGGAGAGCAATGGAAACCCATTCCAGTATTCTTGCCTGGAGAATCCCATGGACAGAGGAGCCTGACAGGCTATAGTCCACGAGGTCACAAAGAGTCAAACATAAATGAAGCAACTTAGCATGCACACATGCATTAGGACCATGCAACGCGATGCTGCACATTAAAATAAGCAGAGCAGGAAGTTAGAAGGATCTTAGCTTCCTGCACTGGATATTTCAATTGCTGGATCATCCTGGAATGCTTACTTCTAGTCTTATTATGTAGGATTATTATAACTGACAACTTTTAGGTTACTATCTCATAGAATTCAGTTCAGTTCAGTCGCTTCCAACTCGTTGCGACCCCATGAATCACAGCACGCCAGGCCTCCCTGTCCATCACCAACTCCTGGAGTTCACTCAGACTCACATCCATCGAGTCCGTGATGCCATTCAGCCATCTCATTCTCTGTCATCCCCTTCTCCTCCTGCCTTCCAATCCCTCCCAGCATCAGAGTCTTTTCCAATGAGTCAACAATTCGCATGAGGTGGCCAAAGTACTGGAGTTTCAGCTTTAGCATCATTCCTTCCAAAGAAACCCCAGGGCAGATCTCCTTCATAATGGACTGATTGAATCTCCTTGCAGTCCAAGGGACTCTCAAGAGTCTTCTCCAACACCACAGTTCAAAACCATCAATTCTTTGGCACTCAGCTTTCTTCACAGTCCAACTCTCACATCCATACATGACCACTGGAAAAACCATAGTCTTGACTAGACGGACATTTGTTGGCAAAGTAATGTCTCTACTTTTCAATATGCTATTTAGGTTGGTCATAACTTTTCTTCCAAGGAGTTGGTGTCTATCAAAACAAATATGAATGTAATAAAATACAATAAATAATTTGTTTATAAAATGCAGCTCAATAAAAAATTATAATATTGAGTAAATATCTAATGTGTCATTTTAACAAATACCAAATTCCCTTTAAATTCTATGTATGTATATAATGGTACATGTAGTCATATATAAATATATATAGAGAGAGACATATATATGTAGTCACACATAAAGTATATGTATATAGAGATATATATATCCATAAATGTATAAACCTGCCTGGGGATTATTTTATGATAATTCATGGATGTAGACTTTGTGATCACTTACCTCTATTCTGTGCACAGACAACAGCCATTATTATATCATAGGAGTAAATCTGTGCTACATTATCACAAAAGAAAACTGACTAAATAAACCTAATGTACACTCATGCACTAGGGAATCAATCAAAATAAATGTGTATTTTAAGAAAGGATGGTTGCACAGTACTACAAATATGAGTGCATACTAATACATTTACCTATGTCTTTAATGCATAAATAAAATAGAAAGCAGTATATCAAAATGAATATATAAAAATCAGAGAGGGTTAATGAATTACAATACATCTGTTTAATGAATACTGCATTGTTATTAAGTGTGTTAACTACATGGAAATATGTAACATTGTTAGCTTATTATTCCACTTTTAAATGTTGCACATGTGTTTATATAAATATAATCTATGTGTAATAAATATGACTTAGCATCTAAAAAGAAGGATGCTCACCGCACTGATAAGCTCGGAGAACTCAAGACAATGGAACTGAAATTGAGGCAGTTGTAGAAAATTAATTTATTATATACCTTTTATTCTTCTGTATTATTTAACTTATATAAACATGTCATGTATATATGGATGCATATAATACATGTACATATATTAAATCTACATTTAAGAGATTAAAAACAGGCTTCCTTGCTCTTCACTATCTCTTGGCATTTGCTCAACTTATGTCCATTGAATCAATGATATCATTCAACCATCTCATCCTCAGTCACCCCCATCTCCTCTTGCCCTCAATGTTTCCCAGCATCACAGTATTTTCCACTGTCTCTGCTCTTCACTTCAGGTGGCCAAAGCATTGGAATTTCAGTTTCAGCATCAGTTCTTCCAATGAATATTCAGGAGTGATTTCCTTTAAGATTGACTGGTTTGATCACCTTACAGCCCAAGGGACTCTCAAAAGTCTTCTCCAACACCACAGTTGAAAAGCATCAATTCCTCAATGCTCAGCTTTCTTTATGGTCCAACTCTCACATCCACACATGACGACTGGAAAAATTATAGCTTTGACGAGACAGATCTTTGTTGGCAAAGCAATGTCTTTGATTTTTAATATGTTTTCTAGGTTGGTCATAGCTTTCCTTTAAAGGAGCAAGGGTCTTTAATTTCATGGCTTCAGTCACTACCTAGAGTGATTTTGAGCCCGAGAAAATAAATTATCTCACTGTCTCAAGTTTTCCTCAAATATTTGCCATGAAGTGATGGGACTGGATGCCAAGATCTTAGTTTCCTGAATGATGAGTTTTAAGCCAGTTTCTTCACTCTTTTCTTTCACCTCCATCAGGAGGCTTAGTTCCTCTTCACTTTATGCCATAGAGTGGTATCATCTGCATATCTGAGGTTATTGATATTTCTCCTAGCAGTCCTGATTCCAGTTTGAACTTCATCTACCTTGGCATTTCACAAGATTGCATTCTGCATGTAAGTTAAATAAGCAGGGTGACAATAGATAGTCTTGATATATTCCATTCTCAATTTTGAACTAGTTTGTTGTTCCATGTCCAGTTCTAACTTCTATACAGGTTTCTTGGGAGACAGGTAAGATAGTTTGGTATTCCCATCTCTTTAAGAATTTTTCACAGTTTGTTGTGATCCACACACTCAAAGGCTTTAGCATAGTCAATGAAACAGAAGTAGATGTTCTTCTGGAATTCTGTTGCTTTTTCTATGAGCCAATAGATATTGGCATTTTGACCTCTGGTTCCTCTGCCTTTTCTAAATCCAGCTTGTACATCTGGAAGTTCTCAGTTTACATACTATTGAAGCTTAGCTTGAAGGATTTTGAGTATTACTTTGCTAGCATGTGAAATGAGCACAATTGTGTGTTAGTCTGAACACTTTTGGGGATTGCCCTTCTTGGGACTGGAATGAAAACTGACCTATATTGGTCCAGTGGTCAGCTGCTATGTTTTCTAAATCTGCTGGCATATTGAGTGCAGCACTTTCACATCATCATCTTTTAGGATTTGAAATAGCTTAGCTGGAACTCCATTACCCACATTAGCTTTTTTTGTAGTAATGCTTCCTAAGGCCCACTTTGCTTCACACCCCAGGATGTCTGGCTCTAGGTGAGTGATCACACCATTATGGTTATCTGGATCATTAAGACCTTTTTTGTATAGTTCTGTGTATTCTCGCCACCTCTTCTTAATATCGTCTGCTTCTGTTAGATCCAAGCAATTTCTGTCCTTTATTATACCTATCTTGCATGAACTGTTTCCTTTGTATCTCTAATTTTCTTATACAGATCTCTAGATCTCTAGTACTTCCCATGTTGTTGTTTTCCACTATTTCTCTGCATTGTACACTTAAAGTTCTCTTATGTCTCCTTGCTATTCTTTCTTGTAATTCTGCATTCAGATGGATATATCTTTCCTTTGCTCCTTTGCTTTTCACTTCTCTTCTTTTCTCAGCTATTTGTAAGGCATCCTCTGACAATCATTTTACTTTTTTGCATTTCTTTTTATTGGGGATGGTTTTGGTCATTGCCTCCTGTACAGTGTTATGAACCTCCATCCATAGTTCTTCATGCACTCTGTCTATCAGATCTAATCCCTTGAATCTATTTGCTACTTACAGTGTATAATCATGCATAATCATAAGGGATTTTGTTTAGGCCTTATGTAAATGGCCTAGTAGTTTTCCCTACTTTCTTCAATTTAAGTCCAAATTTTACAATAAAAAGCTAATTATCTGAGCCACAGTCAACTTATAGTCTCACTTTTGCTGACTGCATAGTGCTTCTCCTTCTTCAATTTCAGAATATAACCAAAATGATTTCAGTATTGACTTTCTAGTGATGTCCATGTGTAGAGTCTTCTCTTGTGTTGTCAGAAGTGTGTATTTGCTATAAAAAGTCTGTTGTCTTGGCAAAATTCTGTTAGGCTTTGCCCTCTTTCATTTTGTACTCCAAGGCCAAAGTTACCTGTTACTCCAGGGATCTCTTGACTTTCTACTTTTGCATTCCAGTCCCCTATCATGAAAAGGAGATTTTTTTTTTTTTTGGTGTTATTTCCAGAAGGTCATGTAGGTCATCATAGAACCATTCAACTTCAGCTTCTTTGCAATTGTAGTTGGGGCATAGACTTGGATTACTGTGATGTTGAAAGGTTTGCCTGGGGGCAAACCAAGATCATTCTGTCATTACTTTTGATTGCACCCAATTACTGCATTTCAGACTTTTGCTGACTATGAGGGCTACTCCATTTCTTCAAAGCAATTCTTTCCCAAGGTAGTAGACATAATGTTCCTTTGAATTAAATTTGCCATCATCAGTTCAGTTCAGTTGCTCAGTATTGATTTCACCTTGCCAGGGTCCAGCCCTGGTGGATCCAGGGAATTCAAAGTGGGGATGGAGTCAGCGTCTAAGGAATTAATTGCTTAATTAAAGATATGGAGGGAGATTAGAAAGAAATAGTGTAGTAGGAAAATAAGTGGAGAAAAAGANCTGCATTGTACACTTAAAGTTCTCTTATGTCTCCTTGCTATTCTTTCTTGTAATTCTGCATTCAGATGGATATATCTTTCCTTTGCTCCTTTGCTTTTCACTTCTCTTCTTTTCTCAGCTATTTGTAAGGCATCCTCTGACAATCATTTTACTTTTTTGCATTTCTTTTTATTGGGGATGGTTTTGGTCATTGCCTCCTGTACAGTGTTATGAACCTCCATCCATAGTTCTTCATGCACTCTGTCTATCAGATCTAATCCCTTGAATCTATTTGCTACTTACAGTGTATAATCATGCATAATCATAAGGGATTTTGTTTAGGCCTTATGTAAATGGCCTAGTAGTTTTCCCTACTTTCTTCAATTTAAGTCCAAATTTTACAATAAAAAGCTAATTATCTGAGCCACAGTCAACTTATAGTCTCACTTTTGCTGACTGCATAGTGCTTCTCCTTCTTCAATTTCAGAATATAACCAAAATGATTTCAGTATTGACTTTCTAGTGATGTCCATGTGTAGAGTCTTCTCTTGTGTTGTCAGAAGTGTGTATTTGCTATAAAAAGTCTGTTGTCTTGGCAAAATTCTGTTAGGCTTTGCCCTCTTTCATTTTGTACTCCAAGGCCAAAGTTACCTGTTACTCCAGGGATCTCTTGACTTTCTACTTTTGCATTCCAGTCCCCTATCATGAAAAGGAGATTTTTTTTTTTTTTGGTGTTATTTCCAGAAGGTCATGTAGGTCATCATAGAACCATTCAACTTCAGCTTCTTTGCAATTGTAGTTGGGGCATAGACTTGGATTACTGTGATGTTGAAAGGTTTGCCTGGGGGCAAACCAAGATCATTCTGTCATTACTTTTGATTGCACCCAATTACTGCATTTCAGACTTTTGCTGACTATGAGGGCTACTCCATTTCTTCAAAGCAATTCTTTCCCAAGGTAGTAGACATAATGTTCCTTTGAATTAAATTTGCCATCATCAGTTCAGTTCAGTTGCTCAGTATTGATTTCACCTTGCCAGGGTCCAGCCCTGGTGGATCCAGGGAATTCAAAGTGGGGATGGAGTCAGCGTCTAAGGAATTAATTGCTTAATTAAAGATATGGAGGGAGATTAGAAAGAAATAGTGTAGTAGGAAAATAAGTGGAGAAAAAGATTCTAAATAACTTGGTTTATGTGAAAAACCAATAAAACTCCAAGACAAGGAGTTTGCACCATCTATGTAGGCCACCAGTGCCTGCTTGAATAGCAGAGGGTGCCCCACCTTGGGCTCCCTCTCGCTTGGGTCTTAGAAGCCAGGGCAAGTAAGTAGACATGGTGAGTCCCCACGCTCTGGATGGGAATTCAGCCAGAAAAGAAGAGAATGAGAAAAGACCACACAGGGGAAACCAGTCTTTCCAGGAACTGGTCCAATTTCTTTATTTTCAGGTTTGCTTATATACTTTTTGTTATACATAGAGATAGAATATAAAGTCACATGGGGTCAGCAGACCTGACCTTTATCAAAATCAGGTGCTTCATATAAATGTATACAAAGGTCTTATGTGTTTTACATCATCTTCTGGCCAGGGGGCCTGCTAACATTTTATGACCCCTTCTTTCTGATAATAATCAGTCAACCAGAAAACATTTTTTCCATGGGTGATTTTTTCCATTAAACTAGGTGGCACCATCTGAAGGTACCAGATAAAGTTGCATTCCTATAGGGTGAGGGTGTAGTGGGTTACAAATAAGAAAGGAATTTACTTAGCCTAAGGTTTAACATGATTAATCGTAAAGGTTAATACTTATTTCTCCTATATGCTAGTTATATATTCATTAACATGTATTAGGGCAGGGGATTTAGCAGCAAACATTGGCCCAATAAATGAAAAAGCCTTCACCAATATAATTCCTAGTCAACCCACTTTACTCATAATTTCTAACTCCCCAAAAGAATCTGTCTTTTCAAAATATAAAACATCTCATGCCTCTCACGGTTGGGAGGCTGTGAACGATCACATGTGGTTGGACAAACCTGTTCAGGCAGGCTTGATAACCTTCAGAGGAGTTTGTAAGTTGAAACACTCTTGTCACATCCAGGAATTTTTATTAACTGGAGATGTAGGTTAACTCCTTCTCTGAGAGAGGTGGTGGGGGAAAGCCCCCTGTAAAGTCAGAGGTGTAGATGAGAGCATAAAGCAGTAAAGTAGGCAGACTCTGGTTTTGGGGGTAGATGCTCCAGAACAGGGGGTCTCCTGAGGCTCGATCCTGCCTTTGCATATGCCGAGCCTCCTTTCTCATGACCTTTGCCATGGGCGGAGTTCCTCACACTGGCTCCCGGCACCACCTTGTGCCTTTTCCAGCCCAATGTTTCCATTGATGTACTCTGCATAAAAGTTAAATAAGTAGGGTGACAATATACAGCCTTGACGTACTCCTTTTCCTATTTGGAACCAGTCTGTTGTTCCATATCCAGTTCTAACTGTGGCTTCCTGACCTGCATATAGGTTTCTCAAGAGGCAGGTCAGGTGGTCTGGTATTCCCATCTTTTTCATAATTTTCCACATTTTATTGTGATCCACATGGTCAAAGGTTTGGCATAGTCAATAAAGCAGAAATAGATGGTTTTTTCTGGAACTCTTTTGCTTTTTCAATGATCCAGCAGATGTTGGCAGTTTGATCTCTGGTTCTTCTGAACCAGAGCCTTTTCTAAAACCAGCTTGAATATATGGAATTTCACATTGACATATTGCTGAGGCCTGGCTTGGAGAATTTTGAGCATTATTTTACTAGCATGTGAGATGAGTGCAATTGTACAGTAGTTTGTGCAATCTTTGGCATTGCCTTTCTTTGGGATTGGAATGAAAACGACCTTTTCCAGTTCTGTGGCCACTGCTGAGCTTTCCAAACTTGCTGGCATATTGAATGCAGCACTTTCACAGCATCATCTTTCAGAATTTGAAATAGCTCAACTGGGATTCCATCACCTCCACTAGCTTTGTTCGTAGTGATGCTTTCTAAGGCCCACTTGACTTCACATTACAGGATGTTTGGCTCTAGGTGAGTGATTACACCATCGTGATTATCTGGGTCATGAAGATATTTTTTGTACAGTTCTTCTGTGTATTCTTGTCATCTCTTGTTAATATCTTCTACTTCTGTTAGGTCCATACCATTTCTGTCCTTTATAGAGCCTTTCTCTGCATGAAATATTCCCTTGGTATCCTCCTTGTCCAAAACATGAAGTCTGCCTTGATGCATATAATATATGAGGCATGATATTCTCTCACTCAAAAAACTCATCAGAAATGCAGGAAGAGATCTTCCATCCTTGGTGAGAAAGGCAGGTTAATTTTCAGGACATATAAACAATTTCATATAACTTCTTATGTCCTGCTCATGGGAACATTTCAAATCCCTAATGCTAGGAAGTATCAACTATTATCTTCCTTGTGTACCTTGTTTACAATAATAAACTCAAGATATAAAGGGAAAGCTGAATGTCAGAATCTTTTGGGAAATGTTTTGACATTGAACTCTTCAAGCAGGATGGAATCTTCCCTTTTTTCCTAACTCAACCCCATTATGCCCCTCCTTTCACCTTAAGATGATGTCTTTTCCTTTCAGTAGCTCTGAGAAGGAGTTTCTTAAAACTTAATTGTCAATCATGAACATATACTATTTTATAAATTAAAGGTTAAAAGTCACAGCCTTCAGTTGATATCAAATCAATAGTCATCCACTTGTTTTGAGATACTATACAAATAACTATTTTATAATTAAAGGACTCTAGCACAGTGGCTGGAGAAGGCAATGGCACCCCACTCCAGTACTCTTGCCTGGAAAATCCCATGGACGGTGGAGCCTAGTAGGGTGCAGTCAATGGGGTTGCTAAGAGTCAGACACGACTGATCAATTTTACTTTCACTTTTTACTTTCATACATTGGAGAAGGAAATGGCAACCCACTCCAGTATACTTGCCTGGAGAATCCCAGGCACAGGGGAGCCCAGTGGGCTGCCGTCTATGGGGTTGCACAGAGTCGGACATGACTGAAGTGACTTAGCAGCAGCACAGTGGCAGGTGCTGAACTCAAGGCATAGCCAAACTTCCAGTTCTTGGACTTATTATCTTCATGAATTTGGGGAAAATACTCATTATACAGAAGCTCAGATTCTGTATCCAAAAAATAAATAATAATAGTACTTAGTTTGTTGTTCATTCACTCAGTCATGTTAGATTCTGTGCAATCCCATGGACTGCAGCAAGTCAGGCTTCCCGGTCCATCGCCATCTTCCAGAGCTTGTTAAAACTCATGTCCTTGAGTCGATGATACCATCCAACCATATCATCCTCTGTTGTCCTCTTCTCTTCCTGCCTTCTGTCTTTCCCAGCATCAGGGCCTTTGCCAATGAGTTGGCTTTTTGCGTAAGGTGGTTAAAGTATTGCAGCTTCATCTTCAGCACCAGTCCTTCCAATGAATATTCAGGGATGATGTCCTTTAGGATTGCCTGGTTTGCTCTTCTTGCAGTTCAAGGGACTCTTGAAGAGTCTTCTGAAACACCAAAGTTTGAAAGCATCAATTTTGAGTTTACAGGGTCAAATTATACTAGGTACACCCTGTGAGGGCTTCTCAAGTGGCTCAGAGGTAAAGAATCCACCTGGAATGCAGAAGACACATATTCCATTTCTGGGTCAGGAAGATCCGCTGGAGAAGAAAATGGCAACTCACTCCAGTATTCCAACTTGGGAAATTTCAAAGGCATAGGAGCCTGGAGGGCTAGCTCATGGGGTCACAAAAGAATCAGACATGATTTAGCAACCAAACAATAACAACACCCCTAAAACACAGAATGAGATTAGTAAAGGTATCGCATATTGTTCTGTCACCTAAATATGGATAAATGTTAAAATGCATAGTATTTAAAAGTTGGTAAGACATTTCTCTAAGTGTTTCACATGCATTACCAAATTTTATCTTCATACAAATCCTAAAAGGAAGTGGAATATCCACATAATTTGTATATAATAAAACTGAAGCTCAGAGAAACTAGTAATTAATGGAGCTGGGATTCACTAACTGGCAGCATAGTTTCTGGCAGCAATGCCCAAACTGTAAACCACAATATACCACTTCTCATGTATCTCATTACTCACCTTTTAAAGAGTATGCATCACACTTATAGCTTTCTTTTCTTTCTTTTTTTTTTTTTTTGGTATCTTATTTTATTTTTTATTTTTTTTTTAAATTTTAAATATAAATTTATTTGTTTTAATTGGAGGTTAATTACTTTACAATATTGTATTGGTTTTGCCATACATCAACATGTATAAGCCACAGGTATACACGTGTTCCCCATCCTGAACCCCACTCCCTCCTCCCTCCCTGTACCGTTCCTCTGGGTCATCTCAGTGCACCAGCCCCAAGNGGTTTGCCTTGGAGATGAACAGAGATCATTCTGTCGTTTTTGAGTTTGCATCCAAGTACTGCATTTCGGACTCTTTTCTTGACCATGATGGCTACTCCATTTCTTCTGAGGGATTCCTCCCTGCAGTAGTAGATATAATGGTCATCTGAGTTAAATTCACCCATTCCTGTCCATTTTAATTCACTGATTCCTAGAATGTTGATGCTCACTCTTGCCATCTCTTGTTTGACCACTTCCAATTTGCCTTGATTCATGGACTTAACATTTCAGCTTCCTATGCAATATTGGTCTTTACAGCATCGGCCCNGCCATCTCTTGTTTGACCACTTCCAATTTGCCTTGATTCATGGACTTAACATTTCAGCTTCCTATGCAATATTGGTCTTTACAGCATCGGCCCTTGCTTCTATCACCAGTCCCATCCACAGCTGGGTATTGTTTTTGCTTTGGCTCCATCCTTTCATTCTTTCTGGAGTTATTTCTCCACTGATCTCCAGTAGCGTGTTGGGTATCTACTGACCTGGGGAATTCTCTTTCAGTATCCTATCATTTTGCCTTTTCATACTGTTCATGGAGTTCTCAAGGCAAGAATACTGAAGTGGTTTGCCATTCCCTTCTCCAGTGGACCACATTCTGTCAGACCTCTCCACCATGACCTGTCCATGTTGGGTTGCCCCGCAGGCATGGCTTAGTTTCATTGAATTAGACAAGACTGTGGTCCTAGTGTGATTAAATTGACTAGCTTTCTCCTGTGAATATGGTTTCAGTGTGTCTGTCCTCTGATGCCCTCTTGCAACACCTACCATTTTACTTGGGTTTCTCTTTCCTTGGGGGTGGGGTATCTCTTCAAGGCTGTTCCAGCAAAGTGCAGCCGCTGCTCCTTACCTTGGACAAAGAGTATCTCCTCACGGCCGCCCTTTCTGACCTTCAACATGGAATAGCTCCCTCCTCTAGGCCCTCCTGTGCCCACACAGCCAGCACTCCTTGAATGTGAGGTTGCTCTTCCAGGCTCCCACCCCTAGCCTTGGGTGCGGGGTGGCTCCTCCAAGCTGCCCCTGACTTTGGACATGGGGTAGCTCCTCTCAGCAGTGCTTAGTGTGCCGGTTTATCCTTAATAATAATCCTCAATCCACAGTTATTTCCACTACACTATGCTGTTTTTACCACTTCAAATAAGTGATTCAAAAAATGTTGGTTTTATTGCTATTTTCACCAAGATTTTACATTCTTTGGAAATTATTTTGCATAAAGTCTGCTTCAATAATTCAAATATAAACTTAAAAATCTACACTGTTCATCTGCTTTAGCTTTAAAGCAGCCAGCAGGGAATGCAAATGGAGACATTTAGAGCCTGGACAAGTTCCTGAATGAAGTACAGTGATGTTTCCTTCTGAAGCAATAATAAACATTTATATTTGGGAAATAGTTGAAGCCTTGGGCATGGAAAATTAAGCCATAATGATCTCTTGTTGGGAATGGAGAGTCTAATGATACATAATAGTAATCATGATGACAATAATAATGATAAATCTTGATCTGATGATGAGTTGGAAATAGAAAGCAATGGGCTTTGTATGAAACAAATGAAACAGTTTATGGCATTTTGAGGAACACAGGTACTCTTAACTTCAGTCTATTTTCTGGGCCTATATAGAAGCACCAAATGAAAAGTAACAGATGCTGCCTCATTCCTGCTGCTTTTGAAAACTCACTTTTATCTATTTCAGAATGAAGTGTTTGAGTTCTTGCACACTCTAAACAGAATTCTTCTGTTAAACTTTAACATAAAACTCTAGAGAAATTACCAGGACTGCATGATTGTCACATTGAGTCAAGGTTGTTTTCTTCTTTCTTCATGCTTATTTCTCTACTTACCATAAAACTTGCTAATACCCTTTGGAATCTTTTTTTGCTTGTTTTTTACTACTTCATATATGCTTTCCTATCTCCATTAAAATGTGTCTTTATATTATTTTCATTCCTACTTTTATCTCTGATCTTTCACTGATGATGATCCCAAACATGTGATGGATTTTCTGGGCAAAATTATGAACACATCATTTTATGCTGCTTCAACCATGTGCTGTTAGGTTACTTTTTTTTTAGTACACTCTTGTTAATTTAGATATATCTGATCTTGGACTGCATGTTGATCACTATTTTAAAACTGTGCTTATCTACCATCTTATGCATTTCTGAGAAGTATGCAGAAGGTAAATTTAAGAACAACTCATTGTAACTTTAAGAGCTCTAGAAATGTTCCACAACTATGTCAAATTTCACTAGAAGTGTTAACAAGTGTTATTTTGATACATACCGTATCTTTAATCTAGAAGTCATCATCATTCTGTCTAGCCTGTTCACATGTACCACTGGAAAAAAAAATCAAAGAAATGGCTTTCCTCTTTCTATTTGATCAAGTTTTTCCAGAATGTAGAACAACATTATAATAACTTTTCAGCATATTAGGAAAAGGAACTTGAGAATTATTAGCTGAAGGTGGGACCAAATGCTATTTAAAAAGTTAAATAGCAACAATAATAAAAAGAGAAAGGAACAGAAGAGAAAATCTTTAGAATCCCATATAATTAAAAATAATTTAAAAGTACAGTAGAAAGATAAGGTTAGGTAAATACACCTGCTGGGTATTTGATAAAAGTAAAACTCTGATCAAGACTTTCATTCTTCAGTTGATTCAAAAGACAAAATTATAGAGCTGAAATATTGAGAAAATGATAGGACAGAAACTTAAAAACACTGTCCTATATTTTAATAACAAAATTATTTTAAATGAAAGATAACCGCCAGCAAAAATAAAAAGCAAAGTATGATTCCCTAAAGTTTCTATTTTGAACAATTCTATAGAGATAATTTACCTTACACTCTCCTCCTATACCAATCTTCAGAAAATCTATTTAATGATAGATGTAGCTTCTTTTTAGTTTGCTTAACCTCACTGAAAACAGAATAGCAGACCTATAACTTCAATTTACTTCATGACTTCTCAAATAAACACTGTCAGCAACCAAATACCTGTGATAGTCCCTCCATAATATGTCCTCCAGGGTCAGCCAATTGTGCATTGCTTTATGTTGCACAACACCATACAAGAGCTTTGACACCCTCTACAAGAGTCTCTGAAATAACAATATCAAATCAAATAGAACATTCAGTAAATATGCTAATGTTAATGGTATTGTTTTTAATTTCAAATTTGACTTATTTATTGTTTGTATACAGGATGTCAATTGATTTGTATATTAGCCTTGTATCCTATAATTTAACTTTAATCATTTATTAGTTTAAGATTTTGTATTGATTCTTTTGGATTTTCTTCATAGACTATCACATCATATGTGAAGTGTTTTATTTCTTTTTTTCCCAATCTGTATACCTTTCTACCCTTCTTTTTTGTGCTGAACTGCATTAGCAGTCCCTCCTATTATGGCGTTGAAAAGAAGTGGTGAGAAGGGACATCCTGCCTTGCTCCTGATCTTAGTGAGGAAGCACTGAGTTTCTCACAATTATGTTGTTAGCTAAAGGGTTTTTGTAGTCTTTATCAAGTTGAGAAAGTTGTCCTCCACTCCAAGTTACTGTAAGTTTTTATTATGATAGGGTGTTGAAATTTTGTCAAATGCTTTTTTCTGCATTTATTCATTTTCTCACATGACTTTTTCTTTTTTAATTTTTTCATGTTGTGGATTATACTAATTTATTTCTGATGCTGAGTTAGCCTTGTATATGTGGAATAAATCCTACTTGGTCATAGTATGTATTTTTTAATATTTATTTTTTATTGAGATAACATGACTTTATAACATTATATGTTTTACATCTACATCATATTTCTACTTCTGTATACTCTATGGGAGGCTCACCACTAAAAATTTAGTTTCCATTCATCACCACATAATTGATTGCCTTTAATCACTTCACCATCCCCTCACCCCTTCCCTTATAGTACAAATATTCTATTATTTGTATCTATGTGTTTCTTTTTATTTGATTTGTTCATTAATTTTTGTTTGTTTATATTCCACATTTGAATGAAATCATGTGGCATTTTTTTTTTTTTACTTATTNTCTTTTAATTTCAAGGCTGCAATCACCATATGAAGTGATTTTGGAGCCCCCCAAAATAAAGTCTGATACTGTTTCCACTGTTTCCCTATCTATTTCCCATGAAGTGATGGGAAGATGTGTATAAGAGACAGGATATATACTGTAGTCTTCTTTTCTTGTAATGTCTTGTTCTGGTTTTGGCCTTAAAGTATTGCTGGCCTCATAGGATAAGTTAGGAAGTATTTCTTCTATTTCTATCTTTGAAAGAGATTGTAGAGAATTGCCATAACTTCTTCTTTAAATTCTCCGTAGAACTAACCGGCAAACAAACACTTCTTTAATATCCAAATTATGTAGCCAATAAAATCCAACATAATGTTTCTGAAAATTTGATCAAAGAATTTATAAAGTGACAATTTTGTTTGTGATAACATTAAACAGCTGAATTATGATTCTGGTTACCCATACTTTTTTCCTCAGTTTAGTAGCAGAAGTTTATGCAAAAATATATATATTTTTCAGCTTGTATTCATACTCAAGTAGCTAAAAATCTAATACCTTAATTATTAGATGTAATTTTTGAAAGCTACACAGAAGCAATTTCTAGACAAGATTTTAATCTCAATATTCTCATATTGAAGTCACCATTGAATGAGATGAATAACTTAGCAGTAGTTAATTTTCATCCTTGTTAAATCTGGCTAATGCTCCTAACTTCTGCTTCTGATTCATGGATCTTCTTCATATAGATGAAATTACACTGGGTATTCCCAAGTGGCTTGGTGGTAANTCATACTCAAGTAGCTAAAAATCTAATACCTTAATTATTAGATGTAATTTTTGAAAGCTAGACAGAAGCAATTTCTAGACAAGATTTTAATCTCAGTGTTCTCATATTGAAGTCAACACTGAATGAGATGAATAACTTAGCAGTAGTTAATAATTTTCATCCTTGTTAAATCTGGCTAATGTTGCTAACTTCTGCTTCTGATTCATGGATATTCTTCATATAGATGAAATTACACTGGGTATTCCCCAGTGGCTTGGTGGTGGNATTTCTAGACAAGATTTTAATCTCAATATTCTCATATTGAAGTCACCATTGAATGAGATGAATAACTTAGCAGTAGTTAATTTTCATCCTTGTTAAATCTGGCTAATGCTCCTAACTTCTGCTTCTGATTCATGGATCTTCTTCATATAGATGAAATTACACTGGGTATTCCCAAGTGGCTTGGTGGTAAAGAGTCTACCTGCCAATGCAAGAGACACAAATTCAGTCTCTTGGTCAGGAAGATTCCCCTAGAGAAGGAAATGGCAACCCACTCCAGTATTCTTGCCTGGGAAATTCCATGGACAGAGGAGCCTGGCAGGCTACTGTCTATGGGGGTCACAAAAGAGATGGATAGGACTTAGGAACTGAGCAGCAGCAGCCAAATTCAAGGTCAACAAGAATTTGAAAGTGAAAAATGTAATTGTAATAATGCACAAGAGTGAGGATGTTTGGGAATTAAAATAATTTTATGACAATACATTGCTAAGTAATGAAGTAAAAGTTATTTTGATATAATGGTAACATGTTTTTAACTATTAATTTCTCATAATGATTTAATAAAAAACATTCTGATAATGTGGTAATATATCACAATGGGAATTTTATTTCATAGTTGGAAACACATGTTCAAATTTGTCTAGAAAGTTGAGCAAATAATTATTTTTTAGTCGATTATTTGTTCTTTAGAATCACAAAGTATCTTTATAATGAAATGATATAAAATATATTCATAAATCTTAGAAATATATCACCAGATAAGACTTAATTTCACCATACATGTAAAAAATAAATCTGCATGATGCTAACTGCTAAACTGGCATTGTAAAGCTAAAATAAATTGACATTATTTGTTAAATAAAGAAGCTAAAGGACATATTGTACAGCATAGGGAATATGACAATATTTTATAATAACTTTAATCAGAGTTCAATCTAAAAAATCCTGAATCACTACATTATACGTCTGCTGCTAATATTATAAATAAACTACACCTCAAACAAAAATAAATAGGACTTCCCTGATGGTCCATTAGTTAAGAATCCACCTGCCAATGTAGCAGACACAGGTTCGATCCCCGGTCCGGGAGGNAAAATCCTGAATCACTACATTATACGTCTGCTGCTAATATTATAAATAAACTACACCTCAAACAAAAATAAATAGGACTTCCCTGATGGTCCATTAGTTAAGAATCCACCTGCCAATGTAGCAGACACAGGTTCGATCCCTGGTCTGGGAAGATTCCCATGTGTCACAGAGCAACTAAGCCCATGCACCACAGCTATTGAGTGTGCATGCAGCAACTACCATAGCTCTTGTGCCCTAGAGCCTGTGCAACACAACATGAGAAGCCACTACAACGGGAAGCTGGCACAACACAACTAGAGAGTATCCCCCTCTTGCAAAAACTAGAGAAAGCTCAAGCATAGCAGTGAAGACCCAGCAGAGCAAAAATAAGTAAAATAAATAATAATAATATAATCTAAATAAATTTAAGCAAAATTGAAAATATACAGCAAGAACTATAAAATGTTGGAGGTGCTTTGGCATGATAATTCACTTTCTAAGAATTTTTATTTTTAATAGGAGTAATAGGACCAATGGACAAGCATATAACAGTGTTCCTCACAGTTATCAGAACAGTAAAACTCAAAAATAAATCACATCTTCAGCAATAACATTTTTTAAAATAATAAAATGATAATGTATAATAGTATATGGCAATAACGTAATTATTTAGACTATATTCCATATGTATAGAATCATTCCATTAAATAGTATTATAGATGTTCTAGAAAATACAAATCAAATTACTGAAAATGGTGAACTTTTGGAAAGGGTGAGATGTGGATTCTATAACATTCTATGGCTTTTGTTTCATCCATATTGCCTGTGGAATTTAAAAGATAAATATGAGATGTTGCTAATGGGGATATGGAAGTTTTTCAGGATCAGGTACTCTCTTGGACATTTTGTAGAATAGGTTAAATATATATATGTATAGACAAGTGAGTGTGTAAATGTGTGCATGTGTATACTTTTTCTTCTTGTTCAATAACCTTTTAAGTATCCACAGTGATTTTTAATGCACTTATCCTGTACTGAAATTAAAAAAAAAAAAAATCCTACCTTCAAGCACAATTTTAACTAATGAGTGAGCTATATACGTAGTCTAATAGGAATCAGTCCCTTAGTAGCAGAGAATTCAAACAACATACACTTTTACTTCTGGACTTAAGTTACTAATACTGTACTTCACTAACATCATAGGGAATTTTATGTTCTAAGACCTATGACCTCATATATTGATTCCAAAACTGAAGTGCTTTTCTCTCATTGAAGTGGAAAATGAAGAAATTCTCTACCTTCAGGTCCCCTTCTCTGGATTTATCTTCAAGATATGCAGGAATGTAGCAAGATAATGTAGCCTCAACCAAAAATCAGTGATGCTTCTTAGATAAGCCAAGCACAAATACACAACTTCAATAAGGTTTTTAAGTATATTAACCTAAAGTTTAAAAATATATTTAACACTAAGATAAATGAAATATCAATAAATGCATTGATAATAATATAAGACATTTCATTCACTTGGAATTACAAAAACAAAATATTATTTCAATTGTTCCCCTGATCTTTAGGTGCAGACATATGACTTTGGAATGCTGGCTTTGCAGTTATAGTACTAGCAGGGTTTGATTTTTCTAATGATTACCCCTGCATAAGTTCATAAGTTTTGGTGGTGGCTTAGTCGCTAAGTCGTGTCTGACTCCCTGCAACCCCATGGACTGCAGCCCACCAGGCTTCCTTGTCTGTGGGATTTCCCAGGAAAGAATACTGGAGTGGGTTGCCATTTCCTTCTCCATCATAATGCTTAACAATCTAATTATTAATTTAATACAGTTTTCCAGAAAATAATATCCACGATTAAGTTTCTAACTTTTCCTTATAATTATTATTTGTAATTTTTATTGAGGTATAGCAGATTTACAATGCTTAGTTTCAGATATACAATAAAGTGAATCAGTTATATATATACATACGATGGCAGTGGTTAATCACTCAGTCATATTCAATTCTTTTGTGACCCCATGAACTGTAACCTGCCAGGATTTCCCAGGTAAGACTACTAGAGTGGGTTGCCATTTTCTGCTCCAGGGGATCTTCCAGACTCTGAGGTTGAATTTGCATCTCCTGCACTACAGGTAGTCTCCTGTATTGCACGCAGATTCTTTATCAATGTATCTGCTCTTTTAAAATATCCTTTCCCCATATAGGCCACTACAGAGTACTGAGTAGAGTTCGCTATGCTATTACACTAGGTTCTTATTGTTTATTTTATATATAGTAGTGTATATGCATTAATCCCTATCTTCCAGTTTGTAAACATAATAGTATTTTGCTGATGTTTTCCTGTCTTCAAAAAAGTTACCTATTAATTTATGTTTATTTTCCAAAAGTAATTAAGGCAGCTTTAAAAGATGCATATATTATAATATTATGAAATTGCATCAATGATTAGGTAAGCAAGTTCTCTCTTGAAAAATTTTGTTTCTAGAAAAATCAAATCTCAGGCTTTCATTATCACAGTGAATAGTCACATTACTTTCTCTTTATGACATAATGCTACTTATCCTTCAGAGTCATGATTAAACGTCTTCTTCAGACTCAAGACAACCTCAATCACCAAAATCAGAAATAAATACATGGCTTTCTATGTTTTAATACTTTACAGTATAGTACTAATTACACTTGCTATTTTTCCTTTCATTCAGGCATTGGCTATGAGCCATAAATGGTAAGGGACTGTAAATTCTATCATCTCTATTACTCAATGTCTAATAAATTTCAATCATAGAGCAAGCATTCAATTATTCTGAAAGAATGTCTGAGAAAATAAATTAATCATTATTTTTTTAGATCAATGATCCAAGCCAAAGACAACATATATGTAATTATGCAAAGTGAATTTATTAAATGCTACAGTGAGGGAGAATATGACCACCATGGGGGAAAAACAGGATGTTTCTGTAAAAAGGTTTTTGTAGGATTAGGTTTTGGCTGGGTGATTTGGAGAAGCTGCAGAAGTGAAGGGTTGCTCTAGATTGGATGCTGTCAGAAAGTGAGGGAAATGCTATAATTCAATTAATCTCATCCATAGGAAGGAGAGATAGTAAAGTAAATGATAAAGAAATAGCAGTCACTCATTGTTTCTAAGTGATAGGGCATTTGGTAATTTTGTGGGTAGAAGAGAAAACTTATCTATATTTTAGGTTGGGAAAAAAAAAATAAGGTTGCTTATATTGCCTCATTTTATCATGGTCTTGACCAGGGATTGAAGCCAGGTTCTCAGTAGTGAAAGTGAAGAATTCTAACTCCTCATGTAACATTTTCTGAGGTTAGTATTCCATTAGACTACTTATGTCTGTGATTATGGTTTCAGTGTGTCTGCCCTCTGATGCCCTCTTGCAACATCTACCATCTTACTTGGGTTTCTCTTACCTTGGACTTGGAGTATCTCTTCTTGGCTGCTCCAGCAAAGCGCAGCTGCTGTTCCTTACCTTGGAAGAGGGGTATCTCCTCACCGCTGCCTCTCCTGATCTTGAAGGTGGAGTAGATTTCTTGGCCCTCCTTCGCTCGCACAGCCATGGCTCCTTGGACATGGGGCTGCTCATCTTGGCCACCACCCCTGGCCTCAGGCATGGGGTAGCTCTTCTCAGCCGTTGTTGCGCTATTGCAGCCAGGGACTCTCAGCTGCCGCCCCTGACCTCGGATGTTGGGTAGCCCCTCTCGGATGTCCCTCTGACCTCGGATGTGGGGTAGCTCCTCTTGGCCACCCTTGTAATGGACCACAGCCTTGTCTAACTCAGTGAAACTAAGCCATGCTGTGTGAGGTCACCCAAGAAGGGTGGGTCATGGTGGAGAGGTCTGATGAAATGTGGTCCACTGGAGAAGAGAATGACAAACCACTTAAGTATTCTTGCCTTGAGGACCCTATGAACAGTACGAAAAGACAAAATGATAGGATACTGAAGGAGGAACTCCCTAGGTTGGTAGGTGCCCAAAATGCTACTGGAGATCAGTGGAGAAATAACTCCAGAAAGAACAAAGGGATGGAGCCAAAGCAAAAACAATACCCAGTTGTGCATGGGACTGGTGATAGAAGCAAGGTCCAATGCATGAAAGAGCAATATTGCATCAGTTCAGTTGAGTCGCTCAGTTGTGTCTGACTCTTTGCGACCCCAAGAATCGCAGCACGCCAGGCCTCCCTGTCCATCACCATCTACCAGAGTTCACTCAGACTCACGTTCATAGAGTCCGGGACGCCATCCAGCCATCTCATCCTTTGTTGGCCCCTTCTCCTCCTGCCCCCAATCCCTCCCAGCATCAGAGTCTTTTCCAATGAGTCAACTCTTCGCATGAGGTGGCCAAAGTACTGGAGTTTCAACTTTAGCATCATTCCTTCCAAAGAAATCCCAGGGCTGATCTCCTTCAGAATGGACTGGTTGGATATCCTTGCAGTCCAAGGGACTCTCAAGAGTCTTCTCCAACACCACAGTTCAAAAGAATCAATTCTTTGGTGCTCAGCCTTCTTCACAGTCCAACTCTCACATCCATACATGACCACAGGAAAAACCATAGCCTCGACTAGACGGACCTTAGTCGACAATGTAATGTCTCTGCTTTTGAATATACTATGTAGGTTGGTCATAACTTTTCTTTCAAGGAGTAAGTGTCTTTTACTTTCATGGCTTCAATCACCATATGAAGTGATTTTGGAGCCCCCCAAAATAAAGTCTGATATACTGTTTCCACTGTTTCCCCATCTATTTCCCATGAAGTGATGGGACTGGATGCCATAATCTTCATTTTCTTAATGTTGAGCTTTAAGCCATCTTTTTCACTCTCCTCTTTTACTTTCATCAAGAGGCTTTTTAGTTCCTCTCACTTTCTACCATAAGGGTGCTGTCATCTGCATGTCTGAGGTTATTGATATTTCTCCTGGCAATCTTGATTCCAGCTTGTATTTCTTCCAATCCAGTGTTTCTCATGATGTACTCTGCATATAAGTTAAATAAGCAAGGTGACAATATACAGCCTTGACAGACTCTTTTTCCTATTCGGAACTAGTCTGTTGTTCCATTTCCAGTTCTAACTGTTGCTTCCTGACCTGCATACAGATTTCTCAAGAGCCAGGTTAGGTAGTCTGGTATTCCCATCTCTTTCAGAATTTTCCACAGTTTATTGTGATCCACACAGTCAAAGGCTTTGGCATAGTCAATAAAGCAGAAATAAGTGTTTTTCTGAAACTCTCTTGCCTTTTCATTGATCCAGCGGATGTTGGCAAATTGATCTCTCCTTTCTCTGCCTTTTCTGAAGCCAGCTTGAACATCAGGAAGTTCACAGTTCATGGATTGCTGAAGCCTGGCTTGGAGACTTTTGAGCATTACTTTACTAGCCAGTGAGATGAGTGCAGTTGTGTGGTAGTTTGAGCATTTTTTGGCGTTGCCTTTCTTTGGAATTGGAATGAAAACTCGCCTTTTCCAGTCCTGTGGCCACTGCTGAGTTTTCCAAATTTGCTGGCATATTGAGTGCAGCACTTTCACAGCATCAACTTTCAGGGTTTGAAATAGCTACACTGGAATTCCATCACCTCCACTAGCTTTGTTCTTAGTGATGCTTTCTAAGGTCCACTTGACTTCACATTCCAAGATGTCTGGCTCTAGATGAGTGATCACATCATCATGATTATCTGGGTCATGAAGATCTTTTTTGTTCAGTTCTTCCATGTATTCTTGCCACCTCTTGTTAATATCTTCTACTTCTGTTAGGTCCATACCATTTCTGTCCTTTATCGAGCCCATCTTTGCATGAAATGTTCCCTTGGTATCTAATTTTCTTGAAGAGATCTCTAGTCTTTCCCATTCTGTTGTTTTCCTCTATTTCTTTGCATTGATCACTGAAGGCTTTCTTATCTCTTCTTGCTGTTCTCTGGAACTCTGCATTCAGATGCTTATATCTTTCCTTTTCTCCTTTGCTTTTTGCCTCTCCTATTGCATAGGAACCTGGAATGTCAGGTCCATGAATCAAGGAAAATTGGAAGTGGTCAAACAGGAGATAGCAAAAGTGAACATCAACATTCTAATAATCAGTGAACTAAATGGACTGGAATGGGTGGATTTAACTCAGATGACCATTATATCTACTACTGCAGGCAGGAGTCCCTTAGAAGAAATGGAGTAGCCATCATAGTCAACAGAGTCCAAAATGCAGTACTTGGATGCAATCTCAAAAAGCACAGAATGATCTTTTTGCATTTACAGGTAAACCATTCAATATCACAGCAATCCAAGTCTATGTCCCAACCACTAATACTGAAGAAGCTGAAGCTGATCGGTTCTATGAAGACCTATAAGACCTTTCTGAACTAACAGCCCCAAAAGATGTCATTTTCGTTATANGTAGCCATCATAGTCAACAGAGTCCAAAATGCAGTACTTGGATGCAATCTCAAAAAGCACAGAATGATCTTTTTGCATTTCCAGGTAAACTATTCAATATCACAGCAATCCAAGTCTATGTCCCAACCACTAATACTGAAGAAGCTGAAGCTGAACGGTTCTATGAAGACCTATAAGACCTTTCTGAACTAACAGCCCCAAAAGATGTCATTTTCATTATAGGGGACTGGAATGCAACAGTAGGAAGTCAAAAAACATCTGGAGTAACAGGCAAATTTGGCCTTGGAATATGGAGTGAAGCAGGGCAAAGGCTGATAGAGTTTGCCAAGAGAACGCACTGGTCATAGTAAACACCATCTCCCAAAAACACAAGAGAAGACTCTACACATGGACTTCACCAGATGGTCAACACCAAAATCAGACTGATCATATTCTTTGTAGCCAAAGATGCAGAAGTTCTGCACAATCAGCAAAAACAAGACTGGAAGCTGACTGTGGCTCAGATCATGAACTCCTTATTGCCAAATTCAGACTGAAATTGAAGAAAATANTGGATTGCCATTTCCTTCTCCAATGCATGAAAGTGAAAAGAGAAAGTGAAGTCACCCAGTCATGTCCGATTCTTCACAACCTCATGGATTGTAGCCTACCAGACTCCTCCATCCATGGGAGTTTCCAGGCAAGAGTACTAGAGTGGGTTGCCATTTCCTTCTCCCTATGCACTTAAACATCCACTAGTAAGATTCAAGTGATGAAGTAAGCCTTTGATCCAAACACAATCATTATCTGTTCTGTATTAAAAAGAAATCTATAGCAAAGACAAATTAAGCAATGTGTGCAAAGTAAAGCAAAAATGTAAGAGCTAGAATTCTAACTCAGATAGTCTGAATCTGTAATTCATATGCTTGTAAACCACATTTCAGATGTTTAGATAATTATATAAGAAATTACCAGAGTGTCTGGGTGAATGAGGAAAGAAGGCAGTAGTTAATTGGAAAGAGTTTTTAGTTGTTGATAATTGATACTGTCCATAATTAACCACAAAGACTTATACGGCACAGTTATTACAAAACAGAAGTCACAAATCTTACCAAAGTAACTATTTTACTTGAGTTTATTCACACATGCAATCTAAAATTTTTTAAAACAGTTTTATGTCAGAAATGTATTTTTAAAACTCACAAATGCTATTGAATGACAACAGAGAAATGCTATATATTTCTAGAGAAAACTCATTGTTTTGTCAGAGGCCATTTTTTGGATATTTTTTATTTGCAGCCCTAGTCGATGCTAGGGTACACTCCCTGGGCTTTGCTATTTCTCTTGCCTTTAGATAAAGAGAGACCACCATGCTCAACAGCAGGCTTCATTTAGGGGGCAGTCTACATGCAAAGACACACAGGCCAGATATTCTTGCCTCCATATGTTGCATGACTCTTGGGTTATTCCTGATCCATGTTGCATGTCTGCTGGGTTATCCCTGATCCCAATTTCTTTGCAGCATTATCTGGGGTCTTTGGTGTGACTGCACCATAGATCACTTCCTTCTGCCTAGCTTTGTCTCTTTCATGACCCCACAGAAAACACCCTTCCCCCACTCCCACATACACAATTTCTTCATGTATAAAAGTCTGAAATTTGTTTGTATCCTACTTAGAAACTACCAGTTACTCTGTTACCCTTTCAAGAAGGCTAGCAGATGAAAGGAGACTCCTAGTTGAGAGCTGTGAAAGAAACAAGACTTCTGGTTTCTAGCCAAATGAAATTATTACTCATAGCAAAGCAGCAAGCAGCATGAGAATAAAACTTGAATCAGTTCTCCCATGACCCTCAAGCCCAACAATGGAAATTAAAGGTCAGATGGATACCTGCACATACTGTGCATTCCCTTAAAGAGGAACATGTAGCTTAGGGAATCAGGTTCTTTAAAACAAGCACGGAAGAGGTCTACCCTTCCTCATGAAGGAAGACATCATAGCATGCCTCAAGATTTCATTCTACATACACAGTCTTGAGAAACGTCTTGTTTAAGAGTAGTCAGGGCCTCATGTTCCACGCACTCCACGTAAAACCGAGCATGATTGCTTAGAGTTTTCCCAATACTTTGTACCAGAATTTGCTTCCCAGGGACATCAGTCTATCAGAACAATACCTCGTGTAAAACGGACACCACCCATAATTAGTTTTTCAGCTGTTATCATCTTCTGACATATAGCTTGTATATTAGTTATCCAAATATTTCTTTAAAAACTATGGTTGCAGTATAAACTGCTGAGTGTGTTGACAGTCATGGTGTGCTTCAGTTCTACAGGAAAAAAGTATGTATATATATACACACACACACACACACACACACATATATATATAGTGTCCTGTATGCCAGAGGGCCACGTTTCCGGAACCTTTCTCAGGAGTCTCGTACACGTCACGTATCAAGTAAACCTCAGTCCTCCCAGACTCCTGACTCTCACAAAATTGGAGGCATAGTGAGGTCTGGGCCCTCTCAGGAGCACAGTCAGGTGACTAGAAACAGGATTCCGCACAGATGTTGCGCTCTTGCGGGACTGCCCTGACAGGAGCCGGACACTCAAGGCAGCGAGCTGCGCATGCTCGGGCTGCAATTCTCACTCCTTCCAGAACCAACGCTCCGGAATCTCCCGGGGCGGCAACACCAATCTGTGAGGCGCAGCTGTGGAACCACAATCTGTGTCCGCCAGCTTCTGAGGCCCTGAAACCATTCTGACTTGCCCATCCTCCAGGTCAGTTTTTAACTATAGAATTGTTAAAGGTTCCCAGGGGAAAATAATTGCCACACATTGTACTTCCAAACTGGTTTGGAGGAAAAAAAAAAAAAAA
>SJYW01051667.1:117227-141692 GCA_006410735.1 Raphicerus campestris
ATATATATATATATATATATATATATGAAACTTTGAAGTTACTTTGTATCGTCTCAGCACTGAGGTAATTTGCCTAAATGCTTCTGATAAATTAATGAAATTTTATATCTTAAACCTTGCTGAGGCTTTTATACTTATGACAAGGTCTTTTTCTCTGAAGAAGGGGAGGAAAAACGAGTGAGCTTTGTTTTTGTGTGGATATGTGGATTTCTGTTTCTCATATCAAAACCAAGAAAATGGAATACATGTCTTGGATAATGATTGGATACTACCGCTGTAAACAATTTTAAAACTGTCTTGAATTTTTCTGTGTATTTCCTTGAAAATATATAGCTTTCAAATTATTTAAAACTTTTAGAGAGGTAATTATTTTTATATCTAAGATAATTATTTTCATATCCCTCCTCCTGCATTGTAAGAAAAAACAGTGATATAAGGAAGTATAACAAGAAGAAATATATAGAAAACCAGTAAAGATTTTTCAGTGAGAGAGAAAATGTTCATGTAAAATATACTTTGGTTAGAACAGACAGCAGCAGCAACAACAGCAGCAGAACAGAGGTGATAGCTGCATTGTGTCAATTCATACAACCTGTGTGTTATCAAATTTCTTTTTTTTTTTTTNTAAAAAAAATTGCATATCTTCATCCCCTCCATGGAGATTCAGATTTGATTGATCTCAGGTGCATCTTGGACATGGGGTTTTCTTTTCCTAACTGTTTCTGTTTACTTTAGCCGATGGCAGTTTGAGAATCACTGATCTAATCCATGATTCTTAAAATCCCATTAATACCTCTGAATATCTTCTCTTCTCTCACTTGCAGGCAAAAAAAAAAAAAAAAAAAAGGCACCATACTTTTATATATTGATTTTACCAAAATTCAATGTTTTATATATATATATATATATTTTAGTTGGGAGAGGGCTTGCAATAGTTAATGAGTTAAGGTTTAGACCACATTTTAGGCTAATGTGTTACTCTGCATTTGTAATATAAAAGTTCAGGATCAAGTTTTGATATAGCAAGAAGAAAATGAGCCTTGAGTGCTTTGACCAAATTCTTGCCATGATCACAGAATATCCCTGTAACAGAAGGTTGAGTGAAAACATTACTACTTCTATCTTGGGCCTTGTTTCTTACTGGTTGCAGGAGAGTTTATTGAAAGAGAGAGCTGAAAGAACACACAAGAGAGAGGTAAGCCAGGCCAAGGAAGATAATGGCCAAGGAGGGCTGGGGTGTACAGCTTTTAAGGCAAGGTTTTTTGCATAATCCAGGTGGTTGTTGATTGACAGTCTTAATTAACAGCAGCTGCCAGTTATATAATAAGAGGCCCTATTGAGCAGGCTCTGCCCATAATTCAGTCAGTTATAATTAGATCAATGTATCCAGAGTATTTATGAACATTTTAATAAGCCTGATGGCTGCCAAAGGTTATCTAAGGACAAGATAATGTGAGACGTGCACATGTGCCTCCACTTGGGCTAGTGGGGGATTTTTCCAGGCCCATGACCATTTTGGAGGACTGATGGGGGTCTGTTTTGGGCAGCTTGGTAAATAGCAGGATTAGAAGGCTATTGAATATTCAGTCCATGGGGCTGCCTGTCATATCATATGCGCATAGCTAACTATCTAACAGAACTTTTTTTGTTTGTACCAGAACTGGCTATTAGGGTCCAGAGCTGGAATCAAAGAGACTCTGATATTTGATAGTAATGTGGTAACAATTATGGAGAAAGAAATAGCAACCCACTCCAGTATTCTTGCCTGGAGAATCCCGTGGACAGAGAAGCCTGGTGGGCAGCTCTCCATAGGGTCACACAGAGTCAGACATGACTGAAGAGACTGAGCTTGCATGCATGCATTGGAGAAGGAAATGGCGACTTCACTCCAGTGTTCTTGCCTGGAGAATCCCAGGGACAGAGGAGCCTAGTGGGCTGCTGTCCACAGGGTCGCATAGAGTCAGACTCGACTGAAGTGATTTAACTGCAGAGGGAGCAGCAGTGGCAACAATTTCACCCAAATTCCCTTATAAAACCCACTCAGAAATGGAAGATCCATGTGTGTCCACAATCAAATTGCACTCAATTCTCAGTAACTTTGAGCAGAGTTTTCTTTAACTGTGGGCTTCCATGATAGTTCAGTTGGTAAAGAATCCACCTGCAATGCAGGAGGCCCCAGTTCGATTCCTGGGTCTGGAAGATTCACTGGAGAAGGGATAGGGTATCCACTCCAGTATTTTTGGGTTTCCCTTGTGACTCAGCTGGTAAAGAATGTGCCTGCAATGCAAGAGACCTGGGTTCAGTCCCTGGGCTGGGAAGATCCCCTGAAGAAGGGAAAGGTTACCAACTCTAGTATTCTGGCCTGGAGAATTCCATAGGCTGTAAAGTACATGGTGTCACCAAGAGTTGGACATGAGTGAGCAACTTTCACTTTCACTTTTACTTTTCCTTAACTGCCTATCTCACATGGCAAATCTGTGAGCCTCTACTCCACAGCTGAGAATAGGGACAGTATTCCCCTTCTCCTTGGATGATACTGCCTCATTATGAGGGTATTGAGTGAGTATAGTAGCCTTCTCAGCTTACATCTCTGAATATGGGACTTTTGCCCAATAAATGAGTTGAGGAAAGGCCAATAAAGACTTGAAAAATTTCAGCCTAGAGTAAATCCTCTGCTCAGTGGAAAGGGTGGGTTGAGGAAGGAAGCCCATAAGTTGTTTCAATACTCACCAGGAGTTTAGCCTCTGCTGTTTGGGGGTGGAGTGGACAGGAGAAATTCAAATGGCCTGCCCCTTATGTTGAAATACCATATCTTTGACTGAGAGGTAAAGGGAGAGGGAAACCCTATTTTTACTGGTCATACTGCCTAGATTGACGTTTATATTATCATACTTTTTTTTTAACAGTCAAGCCTTATTATTTTAATAGAGATAAATGTGTGTTTGTGGTCAGGGCATGAAACTGAGAAAGTAAGTCCAGATTCTAGCCTAAAAATGTTGTTGATGAGAGAAACTTGTTAGAGAGACCAGGCATGGTGGGGGCTGTGCTTACCACAGAAAGGTGGGGAGAACAGGGGAATGAGGGAACAGGTCATAATCAGGTGCCATAGATTTGCAGTGTTCTTACCAAAATTTAGTAAATTTTCTAAAATAAATGTTTCTTAACTTTCTCTGTGTCATTAGAATAATTTTCAGAATCTTTGAATTGTTATCTTTTTTATACTTTTTACCACTTGTCACCAGTGTTTCCCTAGGACTGGGTCTCAGACATACTCAAGTTTCTGCCATCCCAAATATCTAAATTTGGTAAGAGCATTCTTAATACAGCCATTGGAGCAGATTCAGATTTTTGAGAGATAGCTAAGATATCAAGTTTTTCAACTCACAAGAACTGAGCCAATCAAAGCAAATTATTTTATAGGTTCTCAAAACTTCAAAAAGAAATCTTGTTTAGTCCAACAGACAATTTTTTTGTGAGTCAATTCGGAACACTGCCAAAAATGGCAACCCACTCCAGTACTCTTGNTTTACCACTTGTCACCAGTGTTTCCCTAGGACTGGGTCTCAGACATACTCAAGTTTCTGCCATCCCAAATATCTAAATTTGGTAAGAGCAAAATTGTCCAACAGACAATTTTTTTGTGAGTCAATTTGGAACACTGCCAAAAATGGCAACCCACTCCAGTACTCTTGCCTGGAAAATCCCACGGACAGAAGACCCTGGTAGGCTACAGACCATGATGTTGCAAAGAGTCCGACACGACTGAGCAACTTCACTTTCACTTTCAAGAATATTTATTTTGCTTAAAATTGTTGATATTAACCATATCCTTCCCTACATGCTAATTTTCTTTAACATAGTCTATAAAATTTATGAATTTAGTCTAAATCATCCACAAAACAGAAATCATGTATGTGCTACATAACATACTATTTGTAGACTCCTACCCCTATGATCTGAGTGACTTTGAATGATTCTTCTTTCAAGTTATACCCTTATCTGGAACTTGAGATTTGCCTAGATAATCTCCAGGTCAGTTGGAACTTTAACAGTCTTTGATTCTGTAAGGTAATAGCCTGACATTCAAATAGAAATATTAAGGAGAGAGTTGGAGATAAGGGATTAGAAGCTTACTGAGTGTTCAGAAGTAGAGCTTTAAAGACTGATTGTTATTGATTTGATTTTTTTTTTTAGAGAAACAAGAATAAGTTTGCTTTTTGTAGAAAGACAAATGGAAAACAGAAAATCATCAGAAAGACAGACACAAGTACAATGAAAAATCAGGCCATTTGAAAGTCTTTGAACTTAAAGATAGTTTCAAGAAGGAAAACTGATCAAAATGGTCGAGACAATCCACAGCATATTTAGAAAAAAGGACTTTTGATCTAACAGTTTTGCAAAGCATATAGCAGTTTTGAAGAGTAGGGAGAGAAGTAGTAAGTTTGTCAGAAATAAAGGAAAAACTAAATAAAGAAGAAACTAAAACTTTGATTATATAAGAAAGAGGTGTGATAAGACTGTCCTGGAGCTTTGATTACACATACATTTGCAAGCAGCTAGTAACTGCATCACTTGAAATAAGTTTAATAATCCTTTCCCTGAATTGTAAATGGAGTACTTTTAATTAACCTCTTTTTTATGTTAGAGGGAACCTATTTATATAATTATTGGATTTGGTGTATAATTTATTTTTATCATGTTCACATTTTCATAGATAAATAGTATTTCTATTCTCTTTTATAGATGGCATCTTATTTTCATTTTATGTAGCTAGTTATAATTTATAAATTGAGTTATATTTGAATGACTATATTGTATAAAAGAAATCTTGACAAATCAATTTGATTAATTGTTCATCACTAGAAACTGGATATCCAAAACAGTATCATGATTTTAAAAGAATATGCTACAGCCTGCACAGTTTAATTTTAAAAATTATGTATGTACTTTTATTATTTTTTTCTCAGTCTTCCATTTCTCACTCTGGAATTTACTCACTTTGGAATTTCTCACTTTGGAATTTACCCATCTGCTGGTAGGCTGTATGTAACACTCCTACAATTTTCCTCAGCTGCTTTGTTGGCAAGATTTCTTCTAAATGCAAGTATTGATACAAAATTCCAAATTATTTCACTGATTTTTCTTCTTTTCTAGTGAGACATCATCTTACTGATATTGAGAACTTGTTCCATTTTAAGTAGCTTATTGAGAAGAAACTATATTCTTTCATGGTTATAATCTTTATATCTTTTTTTAACCTGGGGAAGAAATTTTGAAGGAAAGATGNATGTGTATAAGAGACAGTCATCTTACTGATATTGAGAACTTGTTCCATTTTAAGTAGCTTATTGAGAAGAAACTATATTCTTTCATGGTTATAATCTTTATATCTTTTTTTAACCTGGAGAAGAAATTTTGAAGGAAAGATGCAAACCCAGGCTTTACGCCTGAGTAAAGGGCTGAAGGGCTATCAGATGGACAGGAATACATACTTTTCAAAGGGCAGAACTTAGACAAAGCAGTAGAAGCTGCAGTATTTTGACTCAGCATAGGGAGCTTTATGACAATAGCCTCCAGAGAGAGCAGCCTCTCCCTAAGTGATGCTGAGGGGATCAAACATCCTCAAGAAGAAATCACTGGACTAGCAAAAGGCTTTATCAGACATATAAAATTTGCAATCAAAAGTCACTGTAGAAACACATAGCTTCTTACATTTATGAATGAGCTGAAGTGAAATGCCCATGATCATTCATCATAATGAACCCTAACTTAACTGATCATTATATTCACCTGCATTTGGTTGTGTGCTTGTGTGTGTGCAATGAGGGCATGCTTGTTGGTAAACTACAATTTACTGACTCATCCCAAGACTACATAATTGGAATTTCTGTGGATGGGTATGGAAATGTAGTTTCCACAAATCCACTAAGTTTGGCAACCGCTGATATTGCTAAAAATACCAGGTTCTCAGTCACATCTTCTTTTAAACATTCGCCACTGGTTAAGTCCCTTCCACTTTTTTCTTTAAAACAGTATTTCTGTAATCAGTGAAATTTGTGATCTATTCAAGACTCTTGAGAGTCCCTTGGACTGCAAGGAGATCCAACCAGTCCATCCTAAAGGAAATCAGTCCTGAGGGTTCACTGGAAGGACTGATGTTGAAGCTGAAACTCCAATATTTTGGCCACTTGATGCAAAGAGCTGACTCATTTGAAAAGACCCTCATGCTGGGCAAGATTGAAAGCAGGAGAAGGGGATGACAGAGGATAAGATGGTTGGATGGCATCAGTGCCTCAATGGTCATGAGTTTGGGTAAACTCTGGGAGTTGGTGATGGACAGTGAGGCTTGGTGTGCTACAGTCCATGGAGTTGCAAAGAATCAGACATGACTGAGCAACTGAACTGAACTGAGCAATGTTATTTTAGGACTTCCAGATGGCTCAGTGGTAAAGAATTCATCTGCCACTACAGGAGACATGGGTTCATCCCTTGGTTGGAAAGATCCCCTGGAGGAGGAAATGGCAACCAACTCAAGTATTCTTGCCTGGGAAATCCCATGGATGGAGGAACCTGGTAAGCACAGTTCATAGGGTTGAAAAGAGTCAGAAATGACTGAGCACAGTTATTTTAAACTGGATCAACATAGGTTGTCCAGTTAGGTTGTGTTCAACTTTAATTATAAACTGTTCTGTGAAATATAGAACTTAAGAAATTATCCTAATATCAGACTAAACAAATGTGGGTGAGGCCAGGAAACCACTCTAAATATAAATAACATTAACTCTAAACATACTCTAATCTAAGAGTTGTTAACAGATACTGATTTATGACATAGATTACTGATTTATGTCTATTTTTTTGCTGGTTCCTACAATTTCTTTTGATATCCCCTTCATAGCTGCTGCTTTCTGCTGTCTTCTAAGACTTGTTATTTTTGTTATAATCAACTCCCAAGTATCCTTTACCAATATCACCTGCAGGCTCTAAAGCCATGAACTTTTTGAAGAGAGTGATTCTAATTTGTGAGTATCCTGCTTCAGAGGTCATGCTAGAAGCTGATTAAAGTATAGTAGAATTGGTTTGATAGTGCTGAATTCAGAGGAAGTTGGATGAACTACATTCTAAATGTGTAGTTCCTCTATATTAAGTTAAATATGTTTCATTCAGTTATTTGATGAGGTGATCATATTGTAATGCTGTTTTTAACAAAACTTGTCATTTGATAGCACTAAATCTTCCCTCTATGTCTTTCTTTTTAAGTCATATCTTACTCATCCATTTATGTTAAGCTAGTTTATTTATCTATGTGTAAACACTTAACATAAATCTCTTCTTGTGTAGCCTTAAAAATCTAAATTGTTTCTTTCATCTCTAGTTTTCTCATGTACAAAATGGCTGAATTTTACTTCTTGTCCAGGGAAGCTTTATCCTCTCTAATTTGACATTCTCTTGAAATAACTTGCTCAAGCAAAGAAATGAGCTTATGTTTATAACTCAGTCATTAGTAAGGGCCTAAGTGAGGATACAAACACAGCACATTCTCTTAAGATCTTTAGAATGAAAAGTCTTAAATTCACACTATTCCAATGACATTCATTTATATTTTCTACTTATTTAGTCATACCTATTTAGCATATGTGTTATCTGCTATTAACAATTCACTTTGAGTTTTAGAACTATTATCTAGATAGACAGATAAAGACCTTCCCCATCTAGATAAAGTTAACCAATCTTCTGGTATAGCTAGGACCAATGTCATATGTTCTTATTATTTTTAAGTTATCTAGCTTCTCCTTACTCCAGTACTCTTGCCTGGAAAATCCCATGGACAGAGTAGCCTGTAAGGCTGCAGTCCATGGGGTCACTGAGGGTCGGACATGACTGAGCGACTTCACTTTCACTTTTCACTTTCCTGATTTGGAGAAGAAAATGGCAACCCACTCCAGTGTTCTTGCCTGGAGAATCCCAGGGATGGGAGAGCCTGGTGGGCTGCCGTCTATGGAGTCGCACAGAGTCAGACACGGCTGAAGCGACTTAGCAGCTTAGCAGCAGCTTCTCCTTAATTTTCTGGTTGAAAAACTTTCTATGGTGGTCATTTTTTTAGTACATATATTTATTTTTATTGGAGTATACTTGCTTTACAATGTTGTGTTATTTTCTGCTGTACAGGAAAGTTAATCAGTTGTATATATACATCTATTTATTGAGTACATTTTGAATGTATCTCTAGCTTTATATATTACTGCTTTGCCCCATGAGCTTTTAACTGATTGTCAGTTTTTATAACATGCCAAAGAGAGCCATTTACCCATNGGACTTCCAGATGGCTCAGTGGTAAAGAATTCATCTGCCACTACAGGAGACATGGGTTCATCCCTTGGTTGGAAAGATCCCCTGGAGGAGGAAATGGCAACCAACTCAAGTATTCTTGCCTGGGAAATCCCATGGATGGAGGAACCTGGTAAGCACAGTTCATAGGGTTGAAAAGAGTCAGAAATGACTGAGCACAGTTATTTTAAACTGGATCAACATAGGTTGTCCAGTTAGGTTGTGTTCAACTTTAATTATAAACTGTTCTGTGAAATATAGAACTTAAGAAATTATCCTAATATCAGACTAAACAAATGTGGGTGAGGCCAGGAAACCACTCTAAATATAAATAACATTAACTCTAAACATACTCTAATCTAAGAGTTGTTAACAGATACTGATTTATGACATAGATTACTGATTTATGTCTATTTTTTTGCTGGTTCCTACAATTTCTTTTGATATCCCCTTCATAGCTGCTGCTTTCTGCTGTCTTCTAAGACTTGTTATTTTTGTTATAATCAACTCCCAAGTATCCTTTACCAATATCACCTGCAGGCTCTAAAGCCATGAACTTTTTGAAGAGAGTGATTCTAATTTGTGAGTATCCTGCTTCAGAGGTCATGCTAGAAGCTGATTAAAGTATAGTAGAATTGGTTTGATAGTGCTGAATTCAGAGGAAGTTGGATGAACTACATTCTAAATGTGTAGTTCCTCTATATTAAGTTAAATATGTTTCATTCAGTTATTTGATGAGGTGATCATATTGTAATGCTGTTTTTAACAAAACTTGTCATTTGATAGCACTAAATCTTCCCTCTATGTCTTTCTTTTTAAGTCATATCTTACTCATCCATTTATGTTAAGCTAGTTTATTTATCTATGTGTAAACACTTAACATAAATCTCTTCTTGTGTAGCCTTAAAAATCTAAATTGTTTCTTTCATCTCTAGTTTTCTCATGTACAAAATGGCTGAATTTTACTTCTTGTCCAGGGAAGCTTTATCCTCTCTAATTTGACATTCTCTTGAAATAACTTGCTCAAGCAAAGAAATGAGCTTATGTTTATAACTCAGTCATTAGTAAGGGCCTAAGTGAGGATACAAACACAGCACATTCTCTTAAGATCTTTAGAATGAAAAGTCTTAAATTCACACTATTCCAATGACATTCATTTATATTTTCTACTTATTTAGTCATACCTATTTAGCATATGTGTTATCTGCTATTAACAATTCACTTTGAGTTTTAGAACTATTATCTAGATAGACAGATAAAGACCTTCCCCATCTAGATAAAGTTAACCAATCTTCTGGTATAGCTAGGACCAATGTCATATGTTCTTATTATTTTTAAGTTATCTAGCTTCTCCTTACTCCAGTACTCTTGCCTGGAAAATCCCATGGACAGAGTAGCCTGTAAGGCTGCAGTCCATGGGGTCACTGAGGGTCGGACATGACTGAGCGACTTCACTTTCACTTTTCACTTTCCTGATTTGGAGAAGAAAATGGCAACCCACTCCAGTGTTCTTGCCTGGAGAATCCCAGGGATGGGAGAGCCTGGTGGGCTGCCGTCTATGGAGTCGCACAGAGTCAGACACGGCTGAAGCGACTTAGCAGCTTAGCAGCAGCTTCTCCTTAATTTTCTGGTTGAAAAACTTTCTATGGTGGTCATTTTTTTAGTACATATATTTATTTTTATTGGAGTATACTTGCTTTACAATGTTGTGTTATTTTCTGCTGTACAGGAAAGTTAATCAGTTGTATATATACATCTATTTATTGAGTACATTTTGAATATATCTCTAGCTTTATATATTACTGCTTTGCCCCATGAGCTTTTAACTGATTGTCAGTTTTTATAACATGCCAAAGAGAGCCATTTACCCATTTGACACTTCCTGTCAGTCAATCCTTATGAAGCTGTAAATAGTGTGAAAAATGTCATTGTTCACCAGGTTGAAAAAACATTGTTAAATTTTTCATCAGAAATTTTTAGAGCAACAATAACCAACAGAGACAAGTTTGGCAAACACAAATGAATACAAGCTGGAATAACATATATGTATAGTTGATGTATTTTTATCTTACTTAAGAAGACTATTAAATTTTCTATTGTTAATATATAGGTGAAGCAGTCAAAAATATTATAAATAAGAGAAATGTGAGTATTCTCTGTAATTTATTTTTTTAAAATATTTATTTATTTGGCTATGGGAGATCTTTTCCTTGTAGCATATGAACTGTTAGTTGTGGCATGTGGGATCTAGGTCTTTGACCACGGATAGAACTCAGGCTAGAAGTGTGGAGTCTTAGCCACTGGACTACCAAGGAAGTCCAGTCTCTATAATTTAAAGTGTAAAATCAACCCAAAATAAACTAAAGCAGACATATGCAAATTGCTTGAAGAAACATAGTAATGCCAATGTCAATTTAAGCACATTAAATTATTCAAATACAGAAATAAGTCAAGGGGGGAAATGGCCCATGATCATATAGCATCCATGGATGGACTAAAAAGATGTACTGGTAGTGCCTTCAGCTGATGAACTGGGAGTGATAACAGCCCTTTGACAAAGACTCCATATAATAAGACTGTTGTGAACAAGCCTGATTCTGAAATGTAGTCTTATCCTAAATAGGTTTCTACACAGTGAAACTAGTCTGATTATTCCAAAAACTATCTCCCATTTTTGGTGATAATTCTTATAGAAAAGTAACATTACGTTATGGAGAATACAGGATTGTCATCTGGGTGGCATATTTTGAATATTATGAGATATGCACATAACATTTAATAATTTGCCTTCATGAACTAATACATTAGTCTTATGATGTGGTACAAAGGTGGGTTCCCTTGAGAGAAAAATGTATTGTCATTTTACTAACAAAAGTCAAGTTTCTGAACATGTAAGACTGCCCTGGGAAATGATAAATTTCCCAAGGTCTAAGTGGAGAAGGGAATGGCAACCCACTCCAATACTCTTCCTTGGAAAATCCCATGGATGGAGGAGCCTGGTAGGCTGCCGTCTATGGGGTTGCACAGAGTCAGACATGATTGAAGCGAGTTAGCAGCAGCAACAGCAGCCAAGGTCTATGAGATATCTTAAGAGATCTTTTAATATTCTTTCCCTCAGGAAAGGAGAACATAACTGTAAACATCTGATTCACAATTTTAATTTCCACATTTCTGTATCAAAAAAAGCAAGTGCTTTCAAATTCACAAATACTTTGATTCAAGATCTAGCATATTTATTGTTTTATCTTGTGCATCCTTATCTATGAGGGCAGTGACCTTTCTGAATAAAACTATATTCTTCACATAACTCATCATCAATTCTAAGAATGTTTACTATGTATATTTTAATTACACATATATTTAAAGCTATACAAGTTATTGTTATTGTTATTTTTCTGCAGAAAAGTATTTAATTTTGAAGGGGTCATTTTGTCCTTAATCTTATAGTCACAATTTGGGATATTTTTCATTACACTTGATGCATAACTTCAGTGTTTCTTAAATCCATATCTTGTTATGATAAATTCTATTAGTTAGTATGTGTGTGTGTAAAATATCTTTCTTTTACACTCACTTCTGAAGAAAATATGATTGGATAAAGACTTTCCTCCAGTCTTGATAAAGACTTTTAGCTAGTCCCTCTTCATACCTCCAAATTTGAAGTTATTTGTCTTCTAAGACAGAAGACAGTGTTTCATTGTTTCATTGAGAGGTTAACAGTCAATCTTACTAAGCTACTGAAGGTAGTATATCGTTTCCTTTATTTAAAAAATGATAATATTTTCTGTGTCTTTTCTTCAGTACATTTATACTTTTGTGCCTAGTTGTGATTTTTTTTGTATTTGTAGCAATTGTTGAATATATGGTTGGATATCTTTCATCAATTTTGGGAATTACCACCTATTATCTCTTCAAGTATTTCTTATGTTACCAACCTTTTTAATCCACAGTTGCTACTTCACTTAAAGCTAATATGGAACAATTAAGTCTCTTATTAAGTGTATATCATCTTCAATTAAACCCAATCTCATGTTTGCTCAATATCAGATACTGTATTTTAAGTTCAAATTTCCCTTTGCTTCTTTTTTGAAAGTTTCCATTTTCTGCTGAAATAATAATGCATTTTATTTCCTAGAACAGATATGGCAATATTTTTCTATATAAAAAGCAAGATAATAAATATTTTAGTCTTTGTGGGCTAGGTACAGCCCTGTCCCATAATTGTCTTTGTGTTACTGTAATTACTGCTACTGTTGTGTCTTTGTTTTTACAAACCTTTAAATGTGTAAAAATTATTTAGCTTACAGACTCTTTATGAATCACAGCTGGTTTAAAGTCCATGTCTTATAAGACTACTGTCTGGATACACTATGATTTTTTATTTATTTATAGTCTTTCTCTTGATTTTTAAAGTCAGATCACTTGGTCATCTTATAAGATGGCCCATGGGCACCACCAGTGCTCTGCAAGCCAGACCCATTCACCCCCAAATCTGTGGCTGTCTCCCTGTGCATGTCCTGATAGTGATAAAAGTAAACTTTGAAAGGTTTCTAGTAAGAACATGCAGAAAATTAATGCAAATATGTAGAACAGAAAGAGACTACAAACTTAAACTTATACACTGTGATCAAAGGGGATACAAGAGTAGTTCATTTTATTAAATCAATAATGTGATATACAGATTAATAGAGTGAATAACAAATTATATCATTTTTATCAGATGCAGAAAAAGTCAGTTAAAAAACAGCATTCTTTTAGGATAAAAATCTTCAACAAAGTAGGAATAGAAGGAACATATGTCAACATAATAAAGGCCATACACAAAAATCCTACAGTTAAGAGAGTTTGATAATGGAAGGTGGAAAGCTTTTCCTCTAAGGTAACAAACAAGACAAGGGTTCTATACCCAAGGGTTCTTACCACTTCTATTCAACATACTATTTGAAGTTCTAAACAGAGTAGTTTGGCAATAAAAGACATCTAAATCATATAAGTAAGAAGAAAAGTATCTATTTACAGAAATATGACCTTATTTATGGAAAGCCCTAGACTCCACCAAAAAATTATTAGAACTAACGAAAAACTTCAGTAAAGTTGCAGAATATAAAATCAACATATAGAAATTATTTATGTTTTTATACCCTAACAGGAAAATATCTGTAAAAGTAAAGAAGCATTTACATTTATGATACCATGAAAAACAATAGAATGTTGTTGTTCAGTCGTTAAGTCATATCCAACTATTTACAACCCCATGGACGGCAGCATTCCAGATAACTTGTTAACAGGTTAACTTCCTCCACTATCTTCCACAGATTGCTCAGATTCATGTCCATTGAGTTGGTGATGCCATCTAACCATCTCACTCTGCTCCCCCTTCTCCTTTTGCCTTCAGTCTTTCCTGGCATCAGGGTCTTTTCCAGTGAGTCAGTTCTTCACATCAGGTGGCCAAAGTAGTGAATCTTCAGTTTCACCTCAGTCCTTCCAATGGATAGTCATGGTTAATTTCCTTGAGGATTGACTAATTTGATCTCCCTGCAGTCCACAGGGCTCTCAAGAGTCTTCTCCAGCACCACAATTCAGAAGCCTCAATTGTTCAGCACTCAGCTTTCTTTATGATCCAAATTTCCCATCCATCCATACATTACTACTGGAAAAACTATCACTTTGATTAAATAGACCTTTGTTAGTAAAATGATGTCTCTGCTTTTGAATACACTGTCTAGGTTTGTCATAACAAAGAGAAAATGTCTTTTAATTTCATGGCTGCAGTCACTGTCCACAGTGATTTTCGAGACCAAGAAAATAAAATCTGTCACTGCTTCTACATTTTCCCCTTCTATTTGCCATGAAGTGGTAGGACAGGATACCATGATCTTAAATTTTTTGAACACTGAGTTTTAAGCCAGCTTTTTCACTCTTCTCTTTGACCCTCAGTAATTATTTAGTTGCTCTTTACTTTCTGCCATTAGCATGATATCATCATCTTTTCTGTTGAGCCACCAGTTTGAATCCACCTGCCCATGGAAGAGACATGTGTTAGATTCCTGGGTCACAAAGATTGCCTGAAGGAGGAAATGGAAACCCACTCCAGTATTCTTGCCTGGTAAATTCCCATGGATAGAGGAGACTGGCAGCTACAGTCCATTGTGTTGCACAGAGTAAAATCCAACTAAGCGACTAAACACACACTGTGTGTATATGTATATGTGCATATACATACATGCATTTATATGAACATAACATGTAATATTTTGTCACAAGAAAAAAGGAAATATATATGTATATGTGTATATATGTGTATGTATATATATATATATATATATATGTGCACACACTTTTTGTCATGAGAAAAAAGGGATACTGACATTTGTGACAACTTGCATGAACCTTGAGGACATTACACTAAGTGAAATAAATAAGACAGTGAAAGATAAATACTTTGCGATCTTACTTATATGCAGAATTTATAAAAGCCTATTTCATAGAAACAGAGTAGAATGGAGGTTGCCCAGGGATAGGGGTAAGAGAAATGGAAGATATGGGTAAAAAGTCTATAAACTTTCAGTTATAAGATGAAAAAGTTCTGGGGGTCTAATGTACAGCATGGTGACTATAGTTAATAATACTGTATTATATAGTTGAAAGTTGCTACAAGAGTAAAGCTTAAATGTGTTTGCCATAAACATGGTAATTGTGTGGGGTGATGAAGGTATTAATTGCACCTACTATGCTAATTATTAGAGTCCAGAATGCAGTACTTGGATGCAGTCTCAAAAATGACAGAATGATATCTGTTCATTTCCAAGGCAAACCATTCAGTATCACAGTAATCCATGTCTATGCCCCAACCATTAATGCTGAAGAAGCTGAAGTTTAACAGTTCTATGAAGACCTTTAAGACCTTTTAGAACTAACACACAAAAATGATGTCCATTTCATTTTTGGAAATGAAAAAGTAGGAAGTCAAGAAACACCTGGAGTAACAGGCAAAGTTGGCCTTGGAATACAGAGTGAAGCAGAGCAAAAGCTAATAGAGTTTTGCCAAGAGAATGCACTGGCAATAGCAAACACCCTCTTCCAACAACATAAGAGAAGACTCTACACAAGGACATCACCAGATGGTCAACACCAAAATGAGATTGATTATATTCTTTGCAGCCAAAGATGGAGAAGCTCTATACAGTCAGCAAAAACAAGACTGGGAGCTGACTGTGGCTCAGATCATGAACTCCTTATTGCCAAATTCAGACTGAAATTGAAGAAAGTAGGGAAAACCACTAGACCANAGCTGAAATAAAACCATGACAGAGATAATACCAAGGAAGGAAAATAATTTAAAAATAGGGGAAGAAAGAAAGGGAGAAAATCAGATTCTCAACCATAATATTAATGGAGAAAAAGAAAGAAGTTTGCAATCAGAGAGTAGTTTTGGTTTTATAAAATAGTGTTCTCACCATATTCCTCTTTTTGTCTGTTCTCTGGCCCAATTCCTTTACCTTTTCAAATACCTTCCAAAAAAAAAAAAACTTTAATTATAGGGAAAATTGTATGGTACCAGAAGTAAATATCAGATATTTTCTAGAACATAAATACCTGGCAATGGTAACATTCCTATATCATGAGTATCAACCAAAATATGGATTTTTACATTACATATTTCCCAGATTGCATGCTGGTATGGTAGAGATATGGAGATTAGCATTATAAAGCTGAGAGTGGAGCTAAGACAATATATTCAAAGGAGAAGAAGGTAATAGAGAAGGAGATAGGAAAGCTGATGGGGGAAGCCCAAGGTCTCTTTTTCATTCACTTCTGTTCTATGTAAAGAAAACTATTTGTTTACCACTATCTATACAGATGTTGGTTTAGCAACTCTGAAGAAAGATCCTAGTTAAAATGTGTTCCTCCTCAATCTGCTATGATGGTCATATATTCCTATTCAAAATAGAGGCCATTGGGTTCAGTTGCTCAGTCGTGTCTGACTCTTTGTGTCCCCATGGACTGCAGCACTTCATGCTTCCTTGTCCTTCACTGTCTCTCAGAGTTTGCTCAAACTCATGTTTATTGAGTCGATGATGCCATCCAACCATCTCATCCCTTGTTGCCCCCTTCTCCTCTTGGAGGTAACTGAAATGGTGGCACAATTACAAATAAATCTGTCTGTCTTATCTATCTAGGATATAGATCTGTGTATCTTTCTTTCTATCTACCTATCTATCTATCTTCATAATCTTGCCTCTCCCGGTACAGTTCTTTATCTCAGTAGTTCCAGGCTCATTGTTTTGGTAGGGCAATAACACAATTGCCCCAGTCTCTACCCTTGCTATAAAGAATGAGGCATGTACAGAGTAAAGCAGTTTAGATACCTAAAGTAGGAATGAACCTGGTGTTGCAAAGATGTGTACAGAGACTTCTGTGGCTACAGCATAATAAACAAAAGATTTTTTGGTGTAATTAGAGGCCAAAAAATAAACAGGAATCAGATAATATAAGATCTCTTAAGACATAATAGAGAATTTAAATTTTATTTAGGTGCAAAATAAAGCTACTGGAGTATTATTAGCAGGGGAGGGAAATGATTTGATTGATATTTCATTCTGACTGCTGTTTGAGTAGAAACAAGAATAGAAGGGAGATCAAATAGGAGACAGGGAAAATTCCAAGGAAAAGATAATGATGGTTTTAACCAGGTTGGTTGTGATACAAATGGAGACAATTAGAGAGATTTTGATAGTGTTCTGGAGTTAGAGTCCATTGAACTTCTCAATAGTTCAAATGTGTGGATTATGGGAAAAAGAGAAATTAAGAATAGCTTAAGCGGTCATCTGTGTCTTTAAAAATAACAATTTTATGGAAGTTGTAGAGACACAAGCTCAGCATGACTACCTGAGGTGAGAATTAGAGATTGGAAAAAAGAAGCAGTGATGAGAGGGAACACTGTAAGGAATTTTCATTGGAAAAAACAGGGAGATGGGATGGTTGCTGGAAAAAAATAAGAGGNAGCTCAGCATGACTACTTGAGGTGAGAATTAGAGATTGGAAAAAAGAAGCAGTGATGAGAGGGAACACTGTAAAGAATTTTCATTGGAAAAAACAGGGAGATGGGATGATTGCTGGAAAAAAATAAGAGGTCTTGGGAGAAGTTGTGTTTTTTTAGTTTGAGAACTCCTATTTGAGTATTTGAGGCTTCCCGCATGGCACAGTTGTAAAGAATCTGCCTGTCAAGGCAGAAGACACAGGTTCAGTCCCTATGATCCAGAAAGATTCCCTGGAATAGAAAATGGCAACCCACTCTAGTATACTTACTTAGAATGTTCCGTGGACAGAGGAACCTGGTGGGCTACAGGGTGTGGGGTTGTAAAGAGTCAGACGCACTGAGCACACATGCACTCCCTTATTTAAATTCTCACAGAATATTGATGAAAATAGTCAAATAGAGGTTAACTGAGGATACTGGGAACAGATGGAATAATTTTTTTTAATATAATTTTATTTAGTTTTTTTTTTTTTTGGCTGTGCTGGATCTTGTTGCTACATGCAGGCTTTCTTTAGTTATAGCAAGTGAGGGACTACTTTCTTTTTTTTTAATTTAAATTTATTTATTTTAATTGGAGGATAATTACTTTATAATATTGTATTGGTTTTGCCATACATCAACATGAATCTGCCACGGGAGTACATGTGTTCCCCATCCTGAACCTCCCTCCCACCGCCCTCCCCAAAAAATCCCCTCTGGGTCATCCCAGTGCACCAGCCCCAAGCATCCTGTATCTGTGGAGAAAAGGCAACCCTCTTACACTGTTGGTGGGAATGCAAACTAGTACAGCCACTGTGGAGAGACAACTTTCTAGTTGTGGTTCACGATCTTCTCATTGTTATGGCTAAGTAAAGAATTATTAAAAGGTGAAAAATGTATTTGTGTTTGAATTTTTAAAATTTTCCTATTGACAGATTTTACCATGCTTTAAAGAAAATTATCACAGCATATGAAAAGTCAGTGATAAAATCAGTCTTGCTTTTTCAGAAATCACTAAGAGAGTAAGACTTATGTGCTGCAGTCCATGGATTACAAAGAGTTGGACAAAACTGAGCGACTGAACAACAACAAAGTAAGTTGGAAAGTTTTCTGTAAATCAAGTTCTTCTGTTCCCTCCTATCTATGCCAATATTTTAATTTTATTGCAGTATTATATAGAAATAGTATAAGATAGTTTACCCCCTTTTCCTCTACTTACCTTTTTTCAGTAGTATTGATTTTTGATTTTGTTTATGTATGACTATAAAATTGTTGACTCATCATTTCATAGTATTTGTGGAAAAAAGTAAAGGAAAACTGAAGCATTATTGTAAAGCAAGGTTTGACAGTCCTTTTTTTGGGGGGGTGGGGGTGGGGGGAGCTCTTAGAGTTTGGAAAGAGAAATGAGCCACATATCAGATATCAGAGGACAGTAGTTCTGCAGGTAAACAGTCCTGATCCAGACCTAACCACAGTTCAAGAAATCACAGTATTTGCACTTAATAATTTGGTGTTCTTTGTAGTAGATAATCACAGTGTTTGAGTGAGACTGAACTGAATTCATCATTGATGCTTTAGGCAGTAATACAGGATTGCCTGAGAGGATATTTGCAGCTGGTTCAAGAGAAGTGTGAACTCTACAGTTTCTTTTGCTGTGTATAGAACTTGAAGGTTTCAGTATTAGGTTATAGTTGTGTTGAAATCTAAATGATAAATGCAGACTGGGTTACTCACCTTTCGTCATTAGTTTGCAAAAATTTCTGTTGGGTGTGTTTATGGTATAATTCCTTGATGCATACAGTTATGCTAGGTTAGGGCCAGAGTCATCTGTGTCCATGTAGTGTACATTTTAAATGGGCTTCCCTTAAATTTGTAATTCTACATACTCTGTGACTCTCTGGCAGTTTTATCTTTTAAATCCAAACTCTAGATCTAAGTATTTAATCTCTGTGTTTAATTAGAAGTTTTATTTGACCTTCTAATTATGTTCGAAGGCAGATGGATAGATTACAAGGTTTTAGAAATGGGGTCTTTTATTTAAACTGGAGAATGTGTGTCTGGCATGGAGATTTGCGTAGGTAAATACTCAATTTCTGTTTTGACTATAAACCAAAATATTGCCTTTTTTATTTGAATAGAACTACAAATAATGTAAAATGTCATTCAAAACAGCTACAACATAAGTTTATAGGATTTTTTTAAAAATGTCAAACCTATCAGATATTTTAGCTTCCCTGGTCAAGATCCTTGATTACCAATGATCTCAAAGATAATTCTAAGGTAGTAAAAACACTTTGAATCTCCTTCTGCGGTAAGTAATTTAATCTTAAAATCTTTTGTCAAGTTTTGATTCCATTGGTGCTACTATTTAATGATCTATAAAGCAATCATTAGCCACTAGTCATATGTACAAATAATCAGCTTCTCTATAAATTTAGTGATTTCAGCCTGAGGAGGGTTCAGTTTTTGGCGAACCAATATTCCATTATTTGCATTACTTGGAAACGGTCAGAAAATGACACTAAAAAAGATGTTTAACATCTTGTAAGTAACTGGAGGAATTTAGATCTAACCTCTAGTCAAAAAACCATTGTGTTATATAGAGTAGTTCATGAAAGAACATTTTAGTGACAGTAAAATGGCTAAGATTTATTCATCCATTTACTTATTCAGCATAAATACTACCAACTCAGTGACTATTATGTGTCAGATATGCTTCTAGGCAAGGGGAATACAGTAATAAATAGGCTAGACAATTTTGTTGTCTTTTAGGAGTTTATATCCTAATGGGAAAATAGACAATATACAAATAAATATATGCTATGTCAGGTACAGCTTTGTACACAAAAGGACTGTGGAGGGCATAAGGGATCTCTGGGAAGAGAGTGTTTGTATTTTATTAGATTCATTAAGAAAAATTGAGGGCAAGAGGAGGAGGTGACAGAGAATGATATAGTTGGATGACATCACTGACTCAATGGGCATGAGTTTAAGCAAACTCTGGGAGATAGTGAAGGATAAGAAAGCCTGGTGTGCTGCAGTTCACGGGTCGCAAAGAGTCAGACATGACTTAGCGACTGAACAGCAACATCAGGAAAGGCTTAATTGACAAGGGAAGGAAAAATCTTGCATCTCTTTGGGAGAAAAACATTTCAGGCAGAGGCTAAATCGAGTACAAAATTCCTAAATTTGCATGTTGTTGTTGAGTGGCTAACTTGTGTTCGATTCTTTGAGACTCATATACTGCAGCACACCAGGATTCCCTGTCTTTCATTGTCTCTTGGAGTTTGTTCAAACTATGTCCATTCAGTCAATGATGCCATCCAACCACCTCCTCCTTTGTCACTCCCTTCTCCCACCTTCAGTCTTTCCCAGCGTCAGGGTCTTTTCCAGTCAGTCAACTCTTTGCATCAGGTGGCCAAAGTGTTGGTGCCTAAGTGTTGAAGCTTCAGCTTCAGTATCAATCCTTCCAATGCATATTCAGGGTTGATTTCACTTAGGATTGACTGGTTTGATCTCCTTGCTGTCCATGGGACTCTTAAGAGTCTTCTCCACACCACAGTTGAATTTTCATAGTGTTTGACATTTGGAAAGAGAAGTGAGGCCAGTCTAGCTGAACTGGAGTGGAAAGTATACAAGATTATAAGATAGTGAGGCCTGAAGATCTAGATTTTGTAGGTGACTATGTATATTCTGGCTTTTATTCTGAGTGAAATGACTAGTGATTGGATGGCTTTAAAGGATAAACAACACAATATGACTTATATTCTAAAAGAACAGCTCTGATTGCTATGTGAAGAATAAATGTATGGACACAAAGGAAATGTTTAAAAGGTTATTACAATAATTTGGGAAATAGATGGTGATGGTAGAGTAAATACAATAGATTTTTTATCTCTATTGAGGATTGAGCTAACAAGTGTTTAAAGATGGCTATACATGAGGTTTGAGAAGGAGAAAAATGACATACTTTTCAGTGTACTAACATGGAAAACTAGAATAACTATTTTCATAAATGAGAAATAGAAGCAGGCTATACAAAAAGCAGGTGTTTTTTTCTGGATATGTTGAGTTGAAATGTCTGTTATACATTTAAATGAAAATATTGAATAGGCAGCTAGAGATATGAGTATGACATTCAAGGTAGATTATAAACATACATCTGGTAATTATCACCATATATTAAATATAGGTGGTGTTTGATACTTAAAGACTTGAGAATATTATTGGAACTGAGCTTTCTTTTTTGGAGAGAGAGGAAGCTCAGTTGCCCAACCAAAAGTTGCACCCAGGCCCTGGCAGTAAAAGCCCAGGATTCTGACCACTAGGCAACCAGGAAATTCCCTGAAACTGAGTTTCATAGAATAGTTGAGGATTGAACCTGGAAGCACTTTAGCTTTTAAAATGGATGCGCAGTTGCTNCCATAAACACAAGGTTTCACTAGATATTTGTAGCCTGTGATATTCTTGGGGTAACTATAGTAATAATAATCTTTATTCTCAGTTCAACTGCTAACTATAATATCATAATCTCCCATACTAAAACCCTTACAAAACTAAAGGTGTACACATCTCCAAGCATAAACATAACTGACCTCAGCACCTATGGCTCCATACAGCATGTCCAGTGTTCAATAAATAGTTACAAAGTCCACTCAAAGACAATAAAAAACACAANAAACTAAAGGTGTACACATCTCCAAGCATAAACATAACTGACCTCAGCACCTATGGCTCCATACAGCATGTCCAGTGTTCAATAAATAGTTACAAAGTCCACTCAAAGACAATAAAAAACACAATTTAAAAAGATTTTAAAATTTCCATAATTAATCCCACACATTATACAAATATTGTAACTATTAGGGGTTTAAAATAGCTATTATTGTTAGTCTCAGGTGCTCAAGTTAAAGGTAGACAACACATAAATAAAGATAGGTAACTTATTCAGAAGGAAAAATAACTATAAGAAATAATAAAATGGAAATCTGGAAATCAAAATCATAACAATCAAAATGAAGAATGTCTTTTTCATGTATATTAGAGGGCTCAAAAGCATCAAGGAATGAATCAGTGTTAGCAAGAGAGTAGAAATTACCAAAACTGGAAAAAAAAAAAAAAAAAACACTAAAGAAAGCAGTCAGAATAGGACATTCAGAGTCTTATGGACAATATAAAATAATTAATCCTTACACCCAACATAAGAGCATCTCAATACGTAAGACAAACACTTACAGGCATAAAAGGAGAAATTGACCATAACACAATAATAGTAGGAGACTTTTAACATGCCACTCCATCACAATGGACTGATCATCAAACCAGAAAATTAATAAGGAAACACAAGTCTTAAATGATACATTAGATGAGATGGATCTCATTGATATCTTCAGAACATTCCATCCAATACAGAAGAATACACCTTCTCTCAAGTATTGATTTCAACACAAAGTATAAAATGAATATTCATGTGCATATGTGCTCAGTTGTATCTGGAAGAATAGATAAAAAAACTAGACCCCTATATATGCTATCTACAGGGAACCCATTTCAGACTTTAAGACACATATAGACTGAAAGTAAGAGGATGGAAAAACATATTCCATACAAATGGGAAGCAAAAGACAGCTGGAGTAGCAATCCTCTTATCAGACAAAATAGATCTTAAAGATTATAAGAGATAAAGAAGGATATTACATGATGATCAAGGGATCAATCCAAGAGGAAGACATAACAATTGTAAATATCTATGCAATGGCACCCCACTCCAGTACTCTTACCTGGAAAATCCCATGGACGGAGGAGCCTGGTAGGCTGCAGCCCATGGGGTCGTGAAGAGTCAGACATGACTGAGCGACTTCACTTTCAATTTTCACTTTCCACTTTCATGTATTGGAGAAGGAAATGGCAATCCGCTACTGTGTTCTTGCCTGGAGAATCCCAGGGACGGGAGAGCTTGGTGGGCTGCCGTCTATGGGGTTGCACAGAGTTGGACACGGCTGAAGTGACTTAGCAGCAGCAGCAGCAGCAGCAGCATGCCATTTCCTTCTCTAAGGGATCTTCCTGACCCAGGGATCAAAACCGCATCCCTTGCATTTCCTGTATTGGCAAGCAGATTCTTTACCACTGTGCCACCTGGGAAGGCAAATTCATACTAATATAAATAAATAAATAAGTGGATAGATGAAGAAAAGAGGACAAACCAATCTTACAGAATTTCAGATGATATGTATAGACGTTCCCCTTCAGAAAGTGGAGTTTAATCCACCTAGCCTTGAGCATGGACTTGACTTAATGACTTGTTTAGAAAGAGTGGAATGTGGGAAATGGCAAAATTATATTAAGAGAATATGAAAAACCCAGTATCTATAAATTCAATCACTTAAAATTCAGTTCTCTGAAAGACACTAAACTGTGAAAACTCATTGAAAAATAATTAGGATTCTTAAATAGTGAGAAGGAGGGAGAGAGGGAAAAGGCAAAAGGGTTGGGGGAGAGAGAGTGAACACCATGCCATATCACTGGTAGAATACACGTGCGCACACTCACAGGTGCACACACAGATGCTATTCAAAGAGAGATTATAAAGAGATATATAATCTATANATAGTGAGAAGGAGGGAGAGAGGGAAAAGGCAAAAGGGTTGGGGGAGAGAGAGTGAACACCATGCCATATCACTGGTAGAGTACACGTGCGCACACTCACAGGTGCACACACAGATGCTATTCAAAGAGAGTTTATAAAGAGATATATAATCTATATTATGTATATAATATAGATATAAATTGTATACACACATATATAGATAGATATAGGCATATAAATAATTGAATATGTTGTTAGATGCTTCTCCCCACCAACAAAGAAAATTCTAGGTCCAGATGATTTCACTAGCAAACTCTGCCAAATATTTAAAAAAGAAATAAAATAAATTATACAAAATTGCTTGCAGAAAGTTAAAAAATAGGGAATGCTTCCTAGCTCATTTTATGATGGCAGCATTATTGATGAGAATGCAAATCATTTTATTTAATGTATGGTTACATTTTAAAGTTAAACACACTTAAAATATGACTCAGATATTTCACTCTTAAAAATTAACAAAAAAAAAAAAAAA
>SJYW01051667.1:174906-198468 GCA_006410735.1 Raphicerus campestris
GGTCACAAAGAGTCGGACAAGACTGAGCAACTGAACTGAACTGAAAAAAAGATGCTTTTCTTTTAAGTTTCTTCTCACAAATTTTTCCAGAATTTGAAGTAATTCATAGAAATTTTATCAAAAACAAAACAAAATACACAAAATGAAAACAAGTTATTAATATAAAATGGCCCATAGATTAGTTGCAATTTGCCTATAATCTGTTTTAACTAAACTATTTCCCACACAATAAATTTACACATAATGTCAAGTCGGAATAAGTCGACTTCCTTATAAACTTTAATTTCCCCAATATTACTAGTTTAGGTGAATTGTTACTGAAGTTAAATTTCAGGAGAAATTTGGCTTCAACCTAGTTTAGTTTCATCCTAAGTAATCAATATCTCTTAAATGCTAGTAGCACATAAGAATCACCTGAGAACATTCTAAATGTAGTATTTGTTGGCCTTCATCTTCAGGTACTAACTTAGTTATTCTGGAAGTGTTCTAGGATAAGAATTAAAAAAAAAAAAAAAACTTTTCAGGTAATTTTAATGTGCAGCCATAGTCTCCTATGGTGAGTCTCAGATTTTAGCAGGCATCAGAATCAACTGGAGGGCTTGTTCAGCCACAAATTGCTGGGCTCCATCCCCAGAGTTCCTGTTTTCCCTAAGTCTGAATAGGTTAGAATATTTACATTTATAATAGGATGGAGAGCCTGCTAGTCTAAGGAGTATACTTTGAGAACTAGGTATGTAGATAGATAAGTTAGAGTAAACTGAGTTCAGTTCAGTTCAGTTGTCACTCAGTCGTGTCTGACTCTTTGCAGCCCCATGAATTGCAGCACACCAGGCCTCTCTGTCCATCACCAACTCCTGGAGTTCACCCAAACTCACGTCCATCGAGTCCATCGAGTCTGTAATGCCATCTCATCCTCTGTCATCCCCTTCTCCTGCCCCCAATCCCTCCCAGCATCAGAGTCTTTTCCAATGAGTCAACTCTTCTGTCTCGAATAATTTGGATTGTGATAAATTTTCTGAAGGGTCAACAAATCACAGCTCAACACTGGGTGCTTGTTTTTGTAAATAACATTTTACTGAGTCATAGTTACAGCCATTCATTTGCATACTATGTTTACTTTCCCTGTTTCAAGGACAGAGTTGAGTAATTGCATAGCAACCATGTATCCCACAAGCCTGTGGCCTTTTTTAGAAAAGAGTTTGCTAATTGCTGTTCTAAATTATCATAAATCATAATGTAAATGGAAAAACAGCAATAATCGTAAAACAATGAAAAACAAACAAACAAACAAAAACAGTAATTTTTAAGATAAAACAGTATGTCTGAGCTTCAGCCCTTTATAGCTAACTGCCTTTTTGTCCATCGCTTAGTGGAGGTGTCAAAGAAGGCTAAAACTCAACATGTGACATACTAAACCTATTGTCTTCCTCTCCATAAATTTAGTCCAAACTCTTCCTACAAATAGCACCATCACCCAGGTAGTTAATGAAATCTGAAATCCAAAGACTCAACCTTGGCAACTTGCTCTCCCCAACCATTTAGTTTTGCGTTAGGGATTTTTATCTCTATCCATTTTTCTCCACCATCAAATAGAGGTGCTCATTACCTCTATTCCGGACTACAAAAATTTCTTATTAACTAAACTTTTTGCACTCACCCTGGCTGCACTCCAATCCATTCTTCACCCTGTAACCAGTGAAAGCTTCCCTCATCATAAATTGAAAATCTTTACTTAAAATCCTTTCCATGACCTGCAGGCCTACAGTATTATTGGGCCCTCCTTTATTCTTCAGTCTTCCTACACCATGCTTTCTGTTGTCTTGACATGACAACCTACCTTCAGTTTTTTTGTTTTTTTGTTTTTTTCATCTCCTTTCTCTTACCAGAGGTTTTTGCACATGCTTGAAATATTTTATTTATCCTGTTCATCTAAGTAACTCTTATCCTTTCTTTAAATACTAACTCCAATCTGATTTTCTCTGGGAAGCTTTCTCTGATTTTGGTGGTTACTATACTGTAAGACTCATATATTAATTTACCTTTACTTTTACCGTTTGCAACAGTCCATAGGGTCATAAAGAGTTGGACACAACTGAAGCGACTTAGCACAACCATGTTAGCCCCTGCAATAACTACACTTTTAGATCTGTTCAAATAGTTGTTTGACATATCTATCTCCTATGTTAAGCTATAATCTTAAAGAAAGAGAAAATATGTGCTTTGTATTATTGCCCAACATTATATCTAGTACCAGCAAGCGCATAATACACAGTATCTGTTTTAAATAAAATGGATCAGTGTGTAAACATATGCCAAAACTTATTTATGTTTACATAGGTACAAATTGATTTCCCCAATTAAATGTCATATAGTCAATCTGGTTCAAAATAAATAGGCAAAAAAGGAAAATTGAAGGGAAAAATAACAAATTCAATTTGTCATAAAAGCATGTAGGCAATCATTTAAAATTTTACCTATAAAACTTATTTTTAACAAAACATTTTAAATATAAGAAAATACTTGTTATTTTAAATGAATAAAGCAGAAAGCAAAATCTTTACATGAAAAATGTAGAAGTATACAGATATGACTAGAAAGAAGTAAAATGACAGCCGAAATTTTCTTTCTTTTTAATTTGGGAAAAATAACTTTGCAATGTTAATGTTTGTTTCTGCCATACAACAATACAAATTGGCCACAATTATGCATGTGTCACCTCCCTTTTGAGTCTCCCTCCTCTTCCCCCATATCAGTTACCTTGGACCTGTTATTTACACTACAACAGGGATGATTATTGTGGATATTATGCTAAGTGAAATAAGCCGGTTGCAAAAGGCAACACTGTATGAGTCTACTTATATGAGATAACCTCAAGTTCATAAAGACAGAAAGTAGAATGGTGGTCACCAGAATCTGAGGGGCAGGGACAGGAAATGAGGAATTGTTAATTAGTAGAGGCCTCAATTTTACAAGAATTCTAGAGGTGATTATAAAATAATGTGAATGTACTTAACAATACTGAATGGTACACTGAAAAATGATTAAGATGGTAAATTTTACATTACATATATTTTATCTCAGTTTTTAAAAGTTGCATTTTGATGATAGAATTACTATTTTATTTGTCTTCAAACAAGAAACAGTTTATTTTTCTTTTAGCATAAGAAAAAGTATCTTTAAATTTTTTTTTTTAAACAAAGATGCAAAGTCAGGGGCCATATCTGAGACATATGTGTGTTCTTAATTACTAGCAAGAGCTTTAAAAGTTGCAGGAAGACAGTACATATTTGTTGAATAAAGGAAGTATAGCTAAATAATAAAGGTGTGACTATCAAGTGGTTAGAAGGGCAAGTGAAATTCCCTTTAGGTTTATCCTAGAGCTATCGTTTAAAATTATGTAGTTGTAAAGATAAATTGCTTTGACCAGGTATTTCCCTTTGATTTAGACAGTTATCTCTAAAGAAATGGCCTAGATAGAAATGATCATCTTTGTTGATATTTCCTCAGAATGAAGCTTTGGGAAAGCATTCTTAGTCCTGGATTTTAAATTTGCAAATATTACTGTGTCAACTAAAAGATATGTTTCAAATATAAAGCTCACATGGAGTCAAGTTGATTCTAGATAATGAAAGATAATACACAATTCCAGGGAAAATATATATGTTATTTTATATCTGACATACTCTTAAATGTGTCAGAATACTAGACCACAGTCCAAAAAAGTAAGTTCTTAAATGCACCATTCTGTGATATAGAAATTTACTCCTTGATGAAACAAAAATGAAAAATCAGTATTTAAATTCATCTCTACCAAAATGTGTTTGCTAGAAGACTGTCATCCTTGTACATGTAAAAGAAATGGAAAGTAGTTAAATTTTGAAAGGAAAGTCTTTTAATGGAACTCTTTTAAACCTAAGAAGAAAGTGGGGAGGGGTTTAAATTATGGAATGAATTTCCAGTTCACTGAGAAATGTTTTAAAAATTAAATGTCATACCCCTAAAATAACAAATTACTTTGTGCAGTGTGGAGGCTGTACAGTTCAGTTCAATGGAAATGGATGATTGTAGCATCACCTTCTTTCTTTTTATGGGAAAATACTATGTAGGACATGTACAGAGTTAACTTGAGCTGAAAGTGCCAGAAACTACTTTTCTGGATTCAAGGAAAGTCATCATATATTACTAAAAACTAGTGAGAGGGTGAGTAAATTGAAGGATCAACTTATGAACTAGAAGTGAATTTCAACAGAAACAGAACAATTTGCAGTTTTAATTAGTGAGAGCCAGGTATCAAAAATAAAGTAGTATTGCAAGTCTGTGTATTATACATAGCAAATGTGGACTATGGCGAAAATTTATATGACAAAAAATAAAACTGTTTAGATAAATAGTTCATTTTGAAGTTGCCCAGTAGAAACTGAGGGAGATAGGCAGAAGGCAGCAAGCAAGTCTATCAGGTATCTCAGGCTATTCTGAAGACTCCATTGGGATCTCTAAAGATTTCTTCTCCCCTGGGTGCTATGGGGCTCTTGGTAGTTGTCAAGTCCCCACATATGTTTTCTTGTCTGACACTTTGCGACCCCATGGCCTATACAATCCATGGAATTCTCTAGGCCAGAATACTGGAGTGGGTAGCCTTTTCCTTCTCCAGGAGATCTTCCCAAACTAAGGATAGAACTCAGCTCTCCCCATTGCCGGCAGATTCTTTACCAGCTGAGCCACAAGGGAAGCCCCACATGTGTTTTAACATCATTTTAACCTCTTTGATAAGAGAATTAGAGAGTGACCCCGTCTTTGTCAATTTCTTCATAAATGAGCTTTTATACTGTTCAAGGAACTAGTTATTAAGCTTGTCTCAGGATAATCATTGACAGTGGAGAAGGGAGACATAAAGACAACTAATTGCAATGTTGATATTCATGACTATAGGCTTCCCAGGTGCCACTAGTGGTAAAGAACCTGCCTGCCAATGCAAGAGACCTAAAAGTTGGGAATTCTATCCCTAGTCAGGAAGATTCCCTGGAAGAGGGCATAGCAAACCACTCCAGTATTCTTGCTGGAAAATCCCATGGACAGAGAAACCTGACAGGCTACAGTCTATTGAGTCACGAAGAGTCAGACACGACTGAAGTGATTTAGCACTTAGAGCACATTCCTGTTATACACAGCTGTTGCACCAGCAGAAATTAAGCCAATAAGCTAATGTATCTTCGCTTTTCTTGTGAAGAATGCAACTGTTTCCTCAGGTAAAGGTCAATGAGAGTTTAACATTGGATTGGGGTGGCCAAAAAGTATGTTCAAGTTTGTCCCTTAACATTTTCCAGAAAAACTAGAACAAACTTTTTGCCCAACCCAATATAAGAAATAGAGACAGAGTTTGGAAAGTGCTTATATTGAGGAACTTATTTAACATCCTTAAACTCTTGTGTTTATAAGATATAATTAATGTGATTTATACTTAATATGAAAAATTCTTGAGGTATTAAATTGTTGTTTTATACAGATTTGGGTCTTCTTTGGATAGTCTTTCAGAGAATTGGGTGTAGCTATAAAGTAATTCAATTTCAGCTCAGTTTTCAAAGTGCCTGTTTTATGTACACTTTAAAAAGAAAAAAGAATCACAGTTGCAAATGAACTTAATATTTCTTGTTTGCACTATTCATTGAAAGTATGGTTTGCTTATAGTTTGTCATATTACAAGTGGAACAAATGCTCAATGCATGCTTGCTGAATTAATGTAGAAATTGGTGAAGTTGAGGTAAAGATAAAAGTTTTTCATATGGAAATGGCCAATAAATATAGTTTTATATCTTAGTGAAACATTTTGAGACAGATTATTTTGTTAACAAACAATTAACGAGGTTGAACTATATCTATATCAACCAATGAGGTTGATCTGTGTTCAAACTAAAGTAGATAGCACTGTAACACTGATGACAAAGCAAATAGTGCTTACCACACTGAGGGTTGCTGCTAATTCTAATAAAACATCCAACCCCTTCTTCAACAGTAGCCCTCTAGCAGCAACTGTTAAATATGTGATTAGATTACCCTCCCTGTGATCTTGGCTTGCAGACGTCTAAATAGCAGTAATAAAATAATCATGAACTTGAAATTCCATCCAGTCATTCCATTTGACCATAATAATGTACTACGGAAGTTGATTGTGTGTGGTGACAATGAAATGCTAAGAATTACAGTCAAACCTGTGTTTATTGGAATGGAATGTGGAGGAAATCAGCTGGTTGTTGGAAAAGTGGAGTTCAAATGGAAATCACAATAGTAGTGCTGACAGCATGCCCATAGCTAAAATCCATGTTTAGTTTGAAGCATTTTAGTCTGGGGTTCCATTTGCTAATCAGTTTGTAATTGCCCTAGTTCTTTCTCATTTCTTTTAAATACACATTTTCCTTACGTTCATCATCTGAAATCAAAGGATTGCTTGTACCTTGAAGATTTTGAACAGAAGTTTTAAAATGTATTAAAATGCATTTTCAGGTATTCTCTTTTGTATGTGACAATTTTTCCCGTTTAACCTAGTTTCCAGATTAGGGAACTCTAGACTGACAGTTGGGAAGACTTTTGTTTGTGTTTGTGTATGGTTTTGTGTGTGTGAGTGTGTGTGTGTTTAATCTTTATTTGTCGTTGTTCAGTCCAGTCATGTCTAACTGTTTGAGACCCAGTAGACTGCAGCACACCAAGCTTCCCTGCCCTTCACTATCTCTGGTGGGCTACAGTGCATGGGGTTGCAAAGAGTAGGACATGGCTGAGTGATTAAACACAGCAGGTTTATCATAGCTTTTCTTTCAAGGAGCAAACATATTTTAAACTGTTATTTTGTTATTAAGGAATCCAATTCTGTGACTGACATGATCCAGTTTGGGTTAACAGTGACAGTTCTGTAGGTAACTGCAGCCTACTCTGGACTTTCTGGTTCTGACCACTTTCTTCTCTCTCTACCTTAAGGAAAACTCAGTCTTAGGTGTAGCCAGTTCCTGCCATTATATTACTAGAAGATTGCAAAGCCTTGTTTGTTTTTGGTAAGAAAGATATTCTTAAGGTTCAGAGCTATGAATAATTTTTTACTTCAGTATCGTAATATGTGGTTCTCCTTCAATGAAGAAAATAGCTCTTTGTATCAAATTGGCTGAAAAAGGTATAAAGACATAACAGTTATAAGAAAAGGCTGAAATCAGAAACATTTTAATGTAACCAATCATATATTGCTGGGGGCGCTCCGCAGAAAGAATAGAGGCAGTGGAACTTCCCTCAGCAAAACCGAGGGGTCCGGAGGAGAGGTGAGCCTACTGTCCGCCAACCCAGCCCCTCAGCAAGCGAGGGACAAGCAGATGTGACAGGGGTTCCGCCGAAGCAGTTCCACTTTATTGCTACAAACTCCCAGCTTATATAGGCAAGCAGGGGGTGGTTTAGGAGGGACTTTCCATAGTTGCACCAATCACGTTAAAGGTCAAATCATTATGGGCCTTCAGTTGCACCAATCATGTTAAAGGTCAAATCCTCACGTGCATGGAAATCAAGAGAGCCAAATCAAAAACTTTGACAAACACAGACCCCACCCCTATCACTTCCACCAGGTGCCTTAGTTTTCAACTGTTTCCAACCGTCTCCAACTGTCAAGCTAGCCCTTTTTTTTTCTTTCCTCGGAGGTTGCCCATTTAGGGCCCCACAATATATCACATGCCTTCTTTTATTCTGAAGTATCACACAAATATTTTTTCCACTCCCTTTAGAAAAAACAATAACATTTAGAAAAAAAAATACAAAACGTATATTAATTTGAAATAATTCTTACATTTTAAAGCATGTAAGTAATTTAATCATATAACTTTTAAACCTCTTTCACTGTTTTCAGTGCCCTCTTTGACTCACTGAATATTTTATATATGAAGAGATTTCTTATTGGCAGTTTATATATCCCTAATTGCAGCCATGAAATTAAAAGACACTTACTCCTTGGAAGGAAAGTTATGACCAACCTAGATAGCATTTTGAAAAGCAGAGACATTACTTTGCCAACAAAAGCCCGTCTAGTCAAGGCTATGGTTTCTCCAGTGTTCATGTATGGATGTGAGAGTTGGACTGTGAAGAAAGCTGAGCACCGAAGAATGATGCTTTTGAACTGTGGTGTTGGAGAAGACTCTTGAGAGTCCGTTGGACTGCAAGGAGAACCAACCAGTCCATAATGAAGGAGGTCTGCCCTGGGATTTCTTTGGAAGGAATGATGCTAAAGCTGAAACTGCATTACTTTGTTCACCTCACGTGAAGAGTTGACTCATTGGAAAAGACTCTGATGCTGGGAGGGATTGGGGGCAGGAGGAAAAGGGGACGACCGAGGATGAGATGGCTGGATGGCCTCACTGACTCGATGAATGTGAGTCTGAGTGAACTCTGGGAGTTGGTGGTGGACAGGGAGGCCTGGCGTGGTCTAGTTCATGGGGTCGCAAAGAGTCGGACACGACTAGCGACTGAACTGACCTGAACTGATTTGTTGAAAGGTGTTTCCAAAATAGGTTTGCATTTCAACTTCCAAAAATCTATGAATATTTATTCCACATACTATGTAACTTAAATATATGTTAACAGATCTTCTTACTACACATATCTTCTGTACATTCAAAATGTATCTTTCTTGAGTCAAAAACTCCTGCTTATTCTGATTAAAGATTTTTGGTGACTGGGCTTCTCTGGTGGTCCAGTGGTTAAGAATCCGCCTGCCAATTCAGGGGACATTCGTTCAATCTCTGGTCCAGGAGGATACCACATGCTGTGGAGCAACTAAGCATGTGGGCCACAACTACTGAACCCACACACTGCAACTAACGAGTCCTAAGGACCTAGAGCCGATGCTCCACAACAGATCACCACAATGACAAGCCCACATAGCACAACATAATGGCCCCTGCTTACTGTAACTAGAGAAGCTCATGTTCAGCAACAAAGACACACCACAGTCTAAATAAATAAATAAGTAAATCTTTTAAAATAGTAAAAAAAAAAAAAATTGATGATAAAATCTATCACCATAAAGTGTCTATCAAACTATTCTTCAGCTTTCATCTTTATGTCTGTGCCCCTCAGAAGTGAAAATGCTCGTATCGCTGTATCACTTTAAGTCTGCTCACATTAAATTAATAATGTTTTCTATCAAGCATAAATTTCTCCTTTTAGAATTTTCAGAAAGTCCAAATGAGGATTGATCCTTAGAAAGTAAATGCAAATAATAATTACTAGGATGAAAAGAAGCCATGTGCTAGACCTGTGAGATACTTCTCCTATACCATCATATTCATTTTCTTGTAGTTTTGACAAGAATACACATTTCAACGTATTCTGACCAACTGGCAATTCTTTCTGCCTCTAATGCTCTCTACCCCATACCTATAAATGAATGTCCTCTTTCATTAATATTTTTGAACCCCTGCTTCAATTGCAACTCCTCAGTCACTCAAGAGGGACTTCCCTGGTGGGCTTTAATAGTGAAGAATCTACTTGCAGTGCAGGAGACCTGGGTCCAGTCCCTGGGTTGGGACGATCCCCTGGAGAAGGAAATGGCAACCTACTTCAGTATTCTTGCCTGGAGAATTCTATGGACAGAGGATCCTGGTAGGCTACAGTCCATGGGGTCCCAAAGAGTCAGACATGACTGAAGGACTAAGACTTTCAGTCTCTCAAGTCCTGTAGAGTAGACTATCAGTACTGCCTCACCTTTATGAACATAAAATGTGTTAATTGAGCTATAATCTGGAAAGAAAAATAGACCTGTATTAACATTAACATTATACCATGAAAGATGATCTCCATGACCTTCTCCACTTGGGAATAATTAGGGTTCACAGAAAACTATGAATCAATATTATGGATGAGTTTAGAACTAGAAGACATCTTTTCTTAGTATTTTCTGAGACAAGGTCATTGCCATTAGAAAGTGGAAATAATCCTAATGGAAATGACTACAGAGTATTAAATTAGAAAGACATCATTAAAGCCATCTTTCACTCAATTATAATCTCACTTACTTTGTACATGTACAAAGTTTAGGAGTTTGCATTGTTGCCATCTGAATTTTCATAAACTACCATTTTTTCAAGGAGCAAAGATCTTTTTAATTAAGGATTTTCTATGATTCTGTTTTCTCTCTTCTCTCAGCATATCTGTTATGCTTATTTTTATTTTTACTACTTGACCTGAGTTTTGCAGTATATAATCTGTATAATCTGTGTGCACTGTCAAATAAGGCTCCACCATTTCAGAGATAGTATACCTACCTTATAACACAATGTTACCCATTCCTCTGTCCATCCCCTATAACATTGTCATTCATTTCACTTCTCCATAAGCTATAATCATCCAACAGATCATTGATATTAATATTTTGAAGAAACATTTTTATTAGATTGACTAAGAATAAGTAAAATATTTCACTTTACCTTCATTGTGTTCATTCTCTAACACTCTTCCTTTTTTCTGTAGTTCTAAGTTTTTGACCTATATCATTTTCCTTCTCTGAAGAACTTCTTTTAACATTTTTTGCAAGTCAGGTTTACTGAGAGCAAAATCCCTTAGTTTTTGTTTTTCTATGAAAAAGCCTGTATTTCTCTGTCACTTTTGAAGGACTCTTCATTTCTGTTACAGTGTTTCTTAATTTCTACCATTTTATCTTGATTATTTCAAGTCACTGTCTCTCTGCTTATATTCCCCATCTGTTTTTGCATGTTGAGTTTTTTTTTTATTATTATTTTAACAGCACCCACAATATCTTAACTATGGTGGTGGGTGGTTTAGTTGCTAAGTCATGTGTGACTTATGCAACCTCATGGACTGTATCCTGACAGGCTCCTCTGTCCATGGGATTCCCAGGCAAGAATGCTGGAGTGTGTTGCCATTTCCTTCTCCAGGGGATCTTCCCAACCCAGGAATAAAACCCACATCTGCTGCTTTGCAGATAGTCTCCTGCATTGCAGGCAGATTCTTTACTGCTGAGCCACCCTGTTGATTTAAAATCCCTTGCCTAAGAATCACACAATGTCTATTATATGAGTCTTAATTCTGATTTTTGCTTTTTCTCTTCATACCGTGTTTTACCCTGCCTTTTAGCAAACCTTATTTTGTTGCAAGCTGGACATGATCATTGTAATAGAACCTTAAATGGAAAAGGTCTTTCATATATGGTTTTATTTTTAATTAGAGAGGTATTAGTGTTAATGTTTGCTGTAGCCACAGCAAACCAGAGTCTTCAGTTAATGTATGCTGTAGCCACAGCAAAGCCAGAGTCTTCAGTCTCTAATATCTTGTCCCTCCTTGTTTTCTTTGGATTTCCTAAAAACTCCTTCTTCTCTAAAGTTTGTAGCTTGCAGCTCTCTTAGTTGTAGCTCATGTTATTATTCTATAGTCCTATTGAAGTGGTGGTATGGTATTGGGGAAGAAAAACATTCTGTAAATGTATGATTAAACCTCTCTTTTTTAATGAGACAGAGTTCCTGCACTGTGACCTTCTAAAGTTTCTTAATATATGAGACAAAAAAACAACAACAACAAACAAACAAACAAACAAAAAACAGAGAGATTTAGAGCTTTCTAATTGTTCTTCCTCTAGACTGGTTAAGTCTCTAGCAAAGTATTTTTCACTGAGGGCAGGCCCAAACACAGAATGCTCTGGATATATCTCAAACTAACTACTATATCCATAGTCATATTTCAGAATGACTGTCTTCCCCTCCTTCTATCTAAACCACATGGGTACGTTTTCCAAAATATTTGCCATGAGAACCTGGTGGTCCTCCTGAAAGTAAAATTCACCAACATGTGAATATGCCTCCAAGTCTGGGGCTCTAAATTTTACCTATCAAGCAAATTTACACTGAGCCTCCAGAAACTCATCAATTACTGTTTTACTGTGTCAATGGGTAGGCTCTTCTTCTGGTAAGTTGTGATTTTGTGTATTTACTTGAGTTTCCAGTGTTTGCAATAATGCTTGGCCCTGTGACCTCAATTCTGTAGTTCATGTGAGAAGAGTTGCTGATTTTACATTCAGTGTTGTTGTTGTTTTTTCCTTATTTTTGAGTGAGAATGACAACTTTCAAGCACCTTATATGTTAAAATGGAAATTGGCTAACTACTTTACTTTAGTCTTTAATTATCTCAAATATTATTATTTGCCTTGTTAGATATATATTTGTATATTTTTTGTACCATCAAACAGAAGAAAAAAGATAACCTAATTCCCTCTTTTATCCTAAACACTCTGTTTCCTTAACAATGAAAATCTAATATCATGCACATTTTAATGCTGAGGCAGCAGCATGAAAAGGGGGTAATGGGCAACTCTTTATCACTTCTTAAAAATATGAACTACAGATGGCATTTCCTCTTCTGTGCATTTCATCATTTAGCAGAAAACAATTAAAACCAAATGAATCTTAAACAAATAGTTGGCATGCTCATTTCTGCAATAGTTATTTTTATAAGAATCAGAGCTTGTTGTAACATATTTAGATTATAATTTAATGTTCAGTTGGCATCTTAGTTAAATCTGGTCTATTCATTTTTACAAAATTATGAAAACAACATCATATTGATCTTCAGTAGGTTCAGACATAACCAATGAATAAAATATAACCTTTGGGTTTAATACATACAGTTTGAAATATATAGCTTTTAAAATGTCTCGGGCCAAGAGGTATACAGTGAAGCTAATGAAAGTGAACCATTAGAGTATGTCTTTCAAAGGTCCTCCTCAGTTCTAGGAGGAGACTTAATCATCTGTTCATATAGTCACATGCTTTTGTAGAATTTATGATAAAATGTATTTTAACCACATTAAGACTGCTAGCATTTATTTCACTTTCATTTCCTCTCTTCCACTCTCTTCTTAGTTCATGTAGAGTAGTAGTGAAGTTGTACCAGGCATTTTGTAGAAATGGCTAAGGGTAATTGAGTTGGGAATACCTTTCATAATGGGTTCAGAAAGATCTAGTTATGTGGTTTGAACTCTGAGACATATCTAGGTAATTGCTAGCCATCTTATTGTAACAAGAACCTTGAGAAATATTCCTATCATGACAAAAGTGTTCTGAGCAGAGTTGATACGTATCCTAGCACCCAGGGCTGCAAAACGTGTGGGAAGTGGAAGAAAAACAAGATGAACAATAGAGACAGAAACAAGTCTGTGGAAGATTTTCTAGTCATCAGATTTATAAAATTGAAGTGTATTAAATTGTCAATAAATGTAGAGAAACATTTTTCCCCTGAAAGGAATGTACTTGGAATTTTAGCATGATAAGTTATCCTAAACTTAGTATCATAAAACAACAAACACTTACTAATCTTACATAAACTGTGAGGAATTAGTGGCCCAGGAATAGGTTAGCTGTATAATCTAGCTCTGTTTCTAGTGTGTTTTCTGTCAAGACCTGACTGGGTCTGGAGGCCCCTCTTCGAAATGGTTTGGTTGCATGGATGTTGGCAGGAGGCTTTGGATGCTTATTACACAGTCCTCTTGATGGGGCTTCCTGAATGTCTCTATAACCCAGCAGCTGGTGTACTTCAGAGCAAGTGATCTGAGAGAGGAAGGCGGAAGTCACAGTACCTTTTATAAAACCTTGTCCCCAAAGTTTCACAATGCTACTTTTGCTATATTTTCTGTATTAGAAGTAAGTCACTGAATCTGGCCCACACTCAATAAAAAGAGAAATTGGCATCATATTTTGAGTGGGAAGACTATCAAAGAATTTATTTTTTTTTTCCTTTTAATACTTTATTCTATTTTACAGTACTGTGTTGGTTTTGCCATACAAAACCAACATGAATCATCCACAGGTGTACACGATCTCCCCATGCCAAAGCCCCCTCCCAGCTCCCTCCCCACCCCACCTCCCCGGATCATCCCGTACACCAGCCCCAAACATCCTGTATCCTGCATTGAACATAGACTGGTGCTTCATTTCTTATATGATAGTATACATGTTTCTGTGTCATTCTCCCAAATCATCCCACCCTCTCCCTCTCCCCCAGCTGTCAAGAGTCCATTCTATACTTTTGTGTCTCCTATATTGTCTCATTTACAGGGTCATCATTACCATCTTCCTAAATTCCATATATATGTGTCAGTATAAACAAACTTCAAAACTACCATAGTTGGTATTACAGCTTTCTTTTTGATGATTATTATGTTAGTTTTTTAGGGCTTGCCAGGTGGCACTAGTGGTAAATAACCCACCTGGCAATGGAGGAGACATAAGAGATGTGGAATCAGTTCCTGGGTCAGGAAGAACCCTGGAGGAGGGCATGGCAACCCACTCCAATATTCTTGCCTGGAGAATCCTATGGACAGAGGAGTTTGGTGGGCTACAGTCCATTGGGTCACAAAGAGTGGAACACAACTTGAAATAACTTAGCACACACATGCATAATAATTTCTTAGGGCTCTCATAACAAACTGGATAGCATAAAACAATGGAAATTTATTTTCTCATAGTTCTGTAGGCTAGACGTCCAAAATCCATGTTTTGGTGGTGCCATGAACTGTCTGAAAGCTCCAGGAAAGAATTCTTCTTTGACTCTTCATAGTTTCCATTGGCATTCCTTGACTTCAGTTGCATCATTCCAGTCTCTACTCCTGTTTCACAAGAACTTCTTTCCTCTGTCTGTATCCAACTCTCCTTCTCATTTCTCTGATTAAGGTACTAGGCACTGGTTTGAGGGCCTGCCCTAACTCAGTATGACCTCATCTTGATTATATCTGCAAAGACACTATTTTCAAATGAAGTCATATTCACAGGTATTGGGGATTAGGATTTGAGCATATTTGGTGGGGGCAGGGAATATAATTTAACCTAATGCAGATGTCATGCATATGTTTAAGAATATTTATTAGAATTCCTTTTTGTAGAATTCAAACCTTTAGTTAATAGAGAGTATGTGCCTGACACTGAGAGTTCATATAAAAAAGAAAATTGATGGCCATTTCCAAATTTAACAGAAATTCTACAAATTTAAAAATAAAGTGCTATGAAGCTGAAAGAAGCTTTTCCAAATTGTAAACAATAGAAAAAAAAATTTGATCAATTCCAAAGGTTATTCCTATTTTTTATATAAAATAATATATTAAAATTATTAAATAGAAACAAAAAGTATGCAGCCAAAAATATAGGGAAAATAGATTTTAGGATTATCTGCTGCTGCTGCTAAGTTGCTTCAGTTATGTTCAACTCTGTGCGACCCCCACCCCATAGACGACAGCCCACCAGGCTCCCTCATCCCTGGGATTCTCCAGGCAAGAACAATGGAGTGGGTTGCCATTTCCTTCTCCAATGCAAGAAAGTGAAAAGTGAAAAAGAAGTCGCTGAGTCATGTCCGACTCTTAGCGACCCCATGGACTGCAGCCTACCAGGCCCCTCCACCCATGGGATTTTCCAAGCAAGAGTACTGGAGTGGGTTGCCACTGCCTTCTCCACTAAGATTATCAGGAAGAGAATTAATACATAATTTATATGTTTGGAAACTCCAGTACTTTGGCCACCTCATGCAAAGAATTGACTCATTGGAAAAGACTCTGATGCTGGGAGGGATTGGGAGCAGGAGGAAAAGGGGATGACAGAGGATGAGATGGCTGGATGACATCACCCACCAACTTGACAGATGTGAGTTTGAGGGAACTCTGGGAGATGGTGATGGACAGGGAGGCCTGGCGTGCTGCGATTCGTGAGGTCGCAGAGTCAGACACGACTGAATGACTGAACTGAACTGAAATTATTTTTGGTCTTGTGATGTAGTGCTTGCTTTATAATTTATAATACATTATTCACATTTTATTACTAAATTAATAGGCACTTTTGTGTCTATTTTGTAGTTTATTTTCTGAAGAAAGATCTCTCAGATTATATAAACTTAGTTTCCTAAAATTGGGGACTTGTTTGGGCAACTTGTTTAAGAGATTAATTTTGTAGAAAATTTTGAAGTAAGGATTTCAAAATAATAGGATTTTAAATATCCTTTGGTCTTCAAACATTGTTAAAATCAGGTGAATGTGTTCATGAATTGACAGTATAGTACTCTGCATTACTATTAGGAAGTTTCAGGGAATTTCCTAAGAAAAGTGAATTAGAGTGTAAGAAATCTAGAGAATTTACCTAGTTTTTTCCCATTGTTGAATGCCAAGAACTTGGTTAAGTTTTTTCTTCTCAGAAATATTTAAGAAGCTAACAAGTAAATAATTATAAAATCCTCATAAATGCTAACTCTTAAAGGTGACTTTAAAAAAAAAATACTGTCTTGAGAATGCAATTTTTCAAGGGAGTACCTGTTTTGGGATGGCTTAAGGAATAATTTTACACAAATCATTGACAGGTATTAATGAACAATACATAAAAACAGAGGAAAACAATATAAGACTAGAGATCTCTTCAGGAAAATTGGAAATATCAAGGGAACATTTCACCTAAAGATTGGCACAATAAAGGGCAGAAACAATAGAGAACTAGTAGACACAGAAGAGATAAAGAAGAGATGGAAAGAATACACAGAAGAACTGTACAAAAACGATCTTAATGAACTGGATAACTATGGTGGTGTGGTAAGTCACTCAGAGCCAGACATTCTGGAGTGTTAAGTCAAGTGGGCTTTAGATAAGTCAAGTGCTGCTGTCAATAAAGCTAGTGGGTGCAAGGAAATTCTAGTAGAGCTATTCAAATCCCTAAAGGATGATGCTGTCAAAGTGTCACACTCAATATGTCAGCAAATCTGGACAACCCAGAAGTGGCCACAGACAAGGAAAAGGTCAATCGTCATCCCAGTTCCTAAGTAGGATGGTACTAAAGAATGTTCTGACCACTGGACAATTGCACTCATCTCCAGTAAGGTCATGCTTAAAATCTCGCATGCTAGGCTTCAGCATTACAACTTCCAGATATCCAAGCTGAGTTTAGAAAAGGCAGAGGAACCAGAGATCAAATTGCCAACATTTGCTGGATCATAGAGAAAGCAAGGGAATTCCAGAAAATCATCTACCTCTGTTTCATTGTCTACACAAAAGCCTTTGACTGTGTGGATCATAAAAAACTGTGAAAAACTCTTAAAGAGATGGGAATACCAGACCTGTCTCCTAAGAAACCTGTATGCGGGTCAAGAAGCAACAGTTAGAACCCTGTATGGAATAACTGACTTGTTCAGAATTGAGAAAGGAGCTTGACAGGGCTGTCTGTTGTCATCCTTTTATTCAAAACCTATTTGCTGAGCACATCATGAGACATGTCCAGCTGGGTGAGTTACAAGCTGAAATCAAGATAGGCGGGAAAAACATCAACAACCTCAGATATACAGATGACACCACTCCAATGGTAGAAAGCGAAGAGTAAGTAAAGAGCCTCTTGATGAGGGTAAAGGAGGAGAGTGAAAGAGCCAGCTTAAAACTAAATATTAAAACAACAACAACAACTAAGATCATGGCATCTGCCCCCATTACTTAATGCAAATAGAGGGGGAAAAGGTGGAAGTAGTGACAGATTTCCTTTTCTTGGGCTCTAAAATCACTGTGGATAGTGACTGCAGCCATGAAATGAGAAGATGATTGCTTCTTAGCAGGAAAGCTATGACAAAACTAGACTGTGTGCTGAAAAGCAGAGATATCACTCTGCCAACAAAGGTCCGTATAGTCAATGCTATAGTCTTCTCAGTAGTCATGTATGGTTGCGAAAGCTGGAGTGTAAAAAAGGCAGAGAACCAAGGAATTAATGCCTTCCAATTGTGGTACTGGAGAAGACTCCTAAGAGTCCCTTGAAACTGCAGGGAGATCAAACCAGTCAATCTTAAGGGAAATCAATCCTGAATACTCACTGGATGTACTGATGCTGAAACTCCAGTATTTTGGTCACCTGATGGCATGAGCTGACTCATTGGAAAAGTCCCTGATGCTGGGAAAGATTGAGGGCAGAAGGAGAAGAGATGCCCAAGCCTAGAGATGCAGAGTCTAATGCAGAGGATGAGATGGCTGGATGGCATCATTGATGAAATGGACATGAACATGGACAATTTTCAAGGGATGGAGGGGCAGGGAGGCCTGGCATGTTGCAGTCCATGGGACTGCAAAGAGTCAGATAGGACTGGGAGACTGAACAACAACATAAGAATTTAAACAGGAGATTGCAAGATTTTTTTTTCAAGTAAATGTGACTATCTGTGATCAGACATAGGCTTCTGATGTTGTATTGTAATGTATAATCCTAGATAGTTTATCTATCAACTGACTTATCTATTGATTTGTCATAGATCAATAGATACAGATATAAATCTATAATATACCTAGTATCTACTATCTATCCATTGATCAGTAAATCAGCAAATATTATCCATAGATCTATCTAGTATTTTAATGTGTGTATGCATGTGTATACTCACTGATACACAGTATAATACATACTATTATAGAATTATATATAATTTGGCTTTTTCTTTTTCTTAAACTGTACTTGGGGAGTAATATTTGTCACCTCAAACTGTCTATTTAGTATGATGATTGATAATTTAAAAAAAAAAAGAGTCAGAAAGTCTTTCTTTTTAGTCCCCCTTAGATGCCTAAAGAATTTAACTAAATGGCTATAGGATAGAATAGAGCTGTATGCAGAGTTGTCTACAAAGAATATGAGCTACGTGTGGTGGGAGAAACTTGCCCAAGCCTAGAGATGCAGAGTCTAATATGCTTTCATTGTTTCTGCAAGTCCCAGCAAACATTTGTTTACCAAACATGTGCTTTTCCATCTCCATGAATGAACTGCCTTCTTCTCCTTTGAAGTCCCAAACCACTACCCCAAACTTCCTCCTTTGTCTTTAGCTGAAGATGGCATTGAAGCTGAGAGTTTCAAATATTTTGAGAAGTTACTCTGGTTTTATACATCTCTATCATGTGTAAATATTATTAAACTTTGTTTGATTTTCTCCTGTTGATCTGTCTCAAGTTAATTTAATTATTAGACCAGACTGAAGAACCTAGAAGGGGAGATGAATATATTCTCCTCTCTGATCATAAAATGTGGGTATGCTATTGTACCAGTATGATTAAATTTATCTAAAACATTTAAAGAATTATTTAGATTATTTTGTGAAAGTTGTGCTAAGGTTTATTCCATCTAAAACCTATTGTAAGCATCATGAATAATAGGAATGTAGAACCTGAACAAAACTAGCAGAGCTAACCCAAAGAGTGAGTTGGGCAGGAGAAATGTTTTGCTAATGCTTGTATTGTAAAATAAAATACCCTCAACTCTTAAATTTGTGATCCTCACTAACACTTCTACCTTCAACCCAAACAAAATGTGTATATTTTTTTATGTTTTTATTTCTTTTGGAATGGAAACAGAAATAACCACCTTACAGGAGTGTTAAGAGAGGCCAAGAGTGGGAAACCTGGGATCTAAATTGCAAAAATATCTGGTGTTCACCTTTCCCCACTAGTACATCAAGAATCCATCTATAAGTGGTATAATTTCCACAGAGCACCTACTGAACACTAGCAGAGGAACTCAGACACCTAAAAAGACAAGAAAAGATCACAGTGTAATCAGATATTACAAAGAGGAGAAAGGAAAGAAAAAGAAAAGAAGAAAAAGGATGGATGCCACACCCAGGAGGGAGACTGAAGGAGAAGAGAGCTTTCCAAACTTGGAGATGCCCCTGTCACTGATGGTTGATATATGCTGAAATAGAAGGAAGGTTTGAAGGCTAGTGGAAGAAAGTATAGAGGCCAGTCTTTGGCAGTCAGGACACAGAAAGACTTACATGTGTGGTCTGTGCCACAGACCTGGGTGTCCCAGCCCGAGATAGGTGTCCACCAATCCTAACAGGGGTTGGGTGCTGAAGTGTAGGTTTAACAGAGAAGACCCAGGGGAATAACTTCTGTTGCTGTGTAGAGATAGCCTGGGAATGAGAATGGGAATGAGGAGCTCAACTGTTCAGGGACAACCTGAGGGGACAAGTGTGAGGAACTCTGCAGCCAGAAATGCTCCTTGAGGAAGTGTGGTCTGCCTTGGAAGCAAGACATCACTGTTGAGTGATGCAAAAGGGGAGGGACTGCCACTGTAAACTCTGTTCCCACAAGCCATCCTCTGCCTCATGGGCACTGGGAGGGACTTGCACCAGAATGAGTGCACCCCAGTCTGTCACCAGCTTCTGCTGGCTCTTGCCTCCATGATACTAGACAGGGATCCTGGTGCAGTAAATGCATGTGCCCCAGTTATGACCACCTTATTACTCTCCCAAATGTGTAAGCATACAAGTCCCAGTTTGTAGCTGACTCCCTTCCCACCTAAGCAAGCAAGTGTGCTCCACTTAACTGCTGTCTTTGCTCCCCTTTTACCCAGGCAAGGAAGCTAAGCTGAGCCCCAGGGACTGTGCAACTAAGGAAAAGGAGCTGAAATCTCTCTGTTCAGCTTCACAAACCAACAGATTAAACTCATACAATTGATTTGGTAAACCCAGCATCTGCAGAATATCTGAATGGACAATGAGTACTCCCACAACTGAGACCAGTCTAGCTTTAGCAGCTGTGGACTTTGAGGCACATACACGTGGGAGTTGGGCCTGGTCAGAGTCTGAGCTGAGCAGCCTCAAAAGTGCCCACAGTAGGGCCAGAGACCTACTGAAAGTTCTTGGATGGCCACTTGTAGGGGCAGGGAGTTGGCTGTGGCTCATTGTGGAGACAAACACACTGATTGAGCAGAAGCCCCAGGTAAATATTTTTTCTTATGTTTTTGAATTTTTGCCTTTTTATTTTGTTTCATCTTTAAAATAATAATATATTTTTACTTATCTATTTTTATTATTTTTTTATCTTTTTAAAAGATTTTATTGGCTTATGTACTTTATTTGTGTGTGTGTGTGTGCCTTGGCTATTTATTTTTTTAATATAAATTTATTTAGTTTAATTGAAGGTTAATTACTTTATTGTATTGGTTTTGCCATACATCAACATGAATCTGCCACAGGTATACACATGTNAAAGGAGCTGAAATCTCTCTGTTCAGCTTCACAAACCAACAGATTAAACTCATACAATTGATTTGGTAAACCCAGCATCTGCAGAATATCTGAATGGACAATGAGTACTCCCACAACTGAGACCAGTCTAGCTTTAGCAGCTGTGGACTTTGAGGCACATACACGTGGGAGTTGGGCCTGGTCAGAGTCTGAGCTGAGCAGCCTCAAAAGTGCCCACAGTAGGGCCAGAGACCTACTGAAAGTTCTTGGATGGCCACTTGTAGGGGCAGGGAGTTGGCTGTGGCTCATTGTGGAGACAAACACACTGATTGAGCAGAAGCCCCAGGTAAATATTTTTTCTTATGTTTTTGAATTTTTGCCTTTTTATTTTGTTTCATCTTTAAAATAATAATATATTTTTACTTATCTATTTTTATTATTTTTTTATCTTTTTTAAAGATTTTATTGGCTTATGTACTTTATTTGTGTGTGTGTGTGTGCCTTGGCTATTTATTTTTTTAATATAAATTTATTTAGTTTAATTGAAGGTTAATTACTTTATTGTATTGGTTTTGCCATACATCAACATGAATCTGCCACAGGTATACACATGTTCTCCATCCTGAACCCCCCACCCTCCTCCTTCCCCATACCATGCCTCTGGGTTATCTCAGTGCACAAGCCCCAAGCAACCAGTATCATGCATTGAACCTGGACTGGCTATTCATTTTATATATGATATTATACATGTTTCTATGCCATTCTCCCAAATCATCCCACCCTCGCCCTCTCCTACAGAGTCTAAATGTAAGACCAGAAACTATAAGACTCCTAGAGGAGAACATAGGCAAAACACTCTCCGACATACATCACAGCAGGATCCTCTATGTCCCACCTCCCAGAATATTGGAAATAAAAGCAAAAATAAACAAATGGGACCTAATTAAACTTAAAAGCTTCTGCACAACAAAGGAAACTATAAGAAAGGTGAAAAGACAGCCTTCAGAATGGGAGAAAATAATAGCAAATGAAGCAACTGACAACTAATCTCAAAAATATACAAGCTACTCCTGCAGCTTAATTTCAGAAAAATAAATGACCCAATCAAAAAATGGGCCAAAGAACTAAACAGAAATTTCTTCAAAGAAGACATACAGATGGCTAACAAACACATGAAAAGATGCTCAACAACACTCATTATCAGAGAAATGCAAATCAAAACCACAATGAGGTACCGTTTCACGCCAGTCAGAATGGCTGCTCTCCAAAAGTCTACAAGCAATGAATGCTGGAGAGGGTGTGGAGAAAAGGAAACCTTCTCACACTGTTGGTGGGAATGCAAACTAGTACAACCACTATGGAGAACAGTGTGGGGATTCCTTAAAAACCTGGAAATAGAACTGCCTTATGACCCAGCAATCCCACTGTTGGGCATACACACCAAGGAAACCAGAATTGAAAGAGACATGTGTACCCCAGTGTTCATTGCAGCACTGTTTATAATAGCCAGGACATGGAAGCAACCTAGATATCCATCAACAGATGAATGGATAAGAAAGCTGTGGTACATATACACAATGGAGTATTACTCAGCCATTAAAAAGAATACATTTGAATCAGTTTTAATGAGTTGGATGAAACTGGAGCTGATTATACAGAGTGAAGCAAGCCAGAAAGAAAAACACCAATACAGTGTACTAATGCATATATATGGAATTTAGAAAGATGGTAACGATAACCCTGTGTATGCAAGACAGCAAAAGAGACACAGATGTATACAACAGTCTTTTGTTTTTTATCTTTGTTTTTGTTAGTTTTGTTTTTATTGTATGTTTTGGCTTTTGGAACTTTTTTGTTTGGGTTGTTTTCTTTTTTTTTGCTGTTTGTTTTTGTTTTTATTATTTTTCTTGGGTTTTGATAGTTTTATTTCTTTTTTGTTTGATTGATTTACTTTTACTGTGTTTTTTGTTGTTGTTGTTGTTGTTGTTTTTGGTTTTGTTTTTGTTTTTTTTGTCCCATTGCTCAATTTGCAGGGTCTTGGTTCCCTGGCCAGAGATTGGGTCTGAGTGAGTGCCTAGTCCAGAAAATTCTCTGCCCCAGGGAATATCATCAGTCAGTATGAGCTCTCCCAGATATCCACATATCAGCACAAAGACCTGACTCCACTTAATAGTCTGCAAGCTCCAGTGCTGGGTGCCTCAAGCCAAACAACCAGCATAACAGGAACACAGTCCCATCCATCGGCAGACAGGCTGCCAAAAGTCATACTAAGCTAATAGACACCCCCCAAACCCATGTGCTACACAAAAATAAACTCAAAATGGATTAAAGACCTAAACATAAGGCCAAACACTATAAAACTCTTAGAGGAAAATATAGGCAGAAAATTATTTGACATAAATTACAGCAAGATTTTTTTCAATCCACCACCTACAGTAATGGAAATAAAAACAAGGACCTTGTGAAACTTAAAAGCTTTTGCACAGCAAAAAGAAGCTTAAACAAAATGAAAAGACAACCCTCAGAATGGGAGAAAATATTTGCAAATGAAGCAGTTGACAAGGGATTAATTTCCAA
>SJYW01051667.1:203768-232205 GCA_006410735.1 Raphicerus campestris
TTGTCCATTTCTTCCACGTTGTCCATTTTATTGGCATATAATTGCTGATGGTAGTCTATTATGATATTTTGTATTTATGTGTTGTCTGTTGTGATCTCTCCATTTACATTTCTAATTGATTTGATTTTTCTCCCTTTGTTTCTTGATGAGTCTGGCTATTGGTTTGTCAATTTTATTTATCCTTTCAAAGAACCAGCTTTGGGCTTTGTTGATTTTTGCTATGGTCTCTTTTGTTTCTTTTGCATTTATTTGTGCCCTAATTTTTAAGATTTCTTTCCTTCTACTAACCCTGGGGTTCTCCATCTCTTCTTTTTCTAGTTGCTTTAGGTGTAGAGTTAGGTTATTTATTTGACATTTTTCTTGTTTCTTGAGGTATGCCTGTATTGCTAAGAACTTTCCCATTAGCACTGCTTTTATAGTGTCCCACAGGTTTTGGGTTGTTGTATTTTCATTTTCATTTGTTTCTATACATATTTTGATTTCTTTTTTGATTTCTTCTGTGATTTATTGGTTATTCAGAAGCTGTTGTTCAGCCTCCATATATTGGAATTTTTCTCCTGTAATTGAGATCTAATCTTACTGCATTATGGTCAGAAAAGATGCTTGGAATGATTTCAATTTTTTTAAAATTTATCAAGGCAAGATTTATGGCCCAGGATGTGATCTATCCTGGAGAAGGTTCCGTGTGCCCTTGAGAAAAAGGTGAAATTCAGTGTTTTCAGGTGAAATGTCCTATTACTCAGCCATTCAAAAGAATCCATTTGAATCAGTTCTAATGAGATGGATGAAAACTGGAGCCGATTATACAGAGTGAAGTAAGCCAGAAAGAAAAATACCAATACAGTATACTAACACATATACATGGAATTTAGAAAGATGGTAATGATAAACCCTGTATGTGAGACAGCAAAAGAGACACAGATGTACAATAAAGTCTTTTGGACTCTGTGGGAGAGGGAGAGGGTGGGATGATTTGGGAGAATGGCATTGAAACATGTATAATATCATATAAGAAACGAATTGCCAGTCTAGGTTCGATGCAGGATATAGGATACTTGGGGCTGGTGCACTGGGATGACCCAGAAGGATGGTATGGGGAAGGAACTGGGAGGGGGGTTCAGTATTGAGAANTTTTTTTGTTTGGGTTGTTTTCTTTTTTTTTGCTGTTTGTTTTTGTTTTTATTTTTCTTGGGTTTTGATAGTTTTATTTCTTTTTTGTTTGGTTGATTTACTTTTACTGTGTTTTTGTTGTTGTTGTTGTTGTTGTTGTTGTTGTTGTTTTTGGTTTTGGTTTTGTTTTTTTGTCCCATTGCTCAATTTGCAGGGTCTTGGTTCCCTGGCCAGAGATTGGGTCTGAGTGAGTGCCTAGTCCAGAAAATTCTCTGCCCCAGGGAATATCATAAGTCAGTATGAGCTCTCCCAGAGATCCACATATCAGCACAAAGACCTGACTCCACTTAATAGTCTGCAAGCTCCAGTGCTGGATGTCTCAAGCCAAACAAGCAGCATAACAGGAACACAGTCCCATCCATCGGCAGACAGGCTGCCAAAAGTCATACTAAGCTAATAGACACCCCCCAAACCCATGTGCTACACAAAAATAAACTCAAAATGGATTAAAGACCTAAACATAAGGCCAAACACTATAAAACTCTTAGAGGAAAATATAGGCNAGTCATACTAAGCTAATAGACACCCCCCAAACCCATGTGCTACACAAAAATAAACTCAAAATGGATTAAAGACCTAAACATAAGGCCAAACACTATAAAACTCTTAGAGGAAAATATAGGCAGAAAATTATTTGACATAAATTACAGCAAGATTTTTTTTCAATCCACCACCTATAGTAATGGAAATAAAAACAAGGACCTTGTGAAACTTAAAAGCTTTTGCACAGCAAAAAGAAGCTTAAACAAAATGAAAAGACAACCCTCAGAATGGGAGAAAATATTTGCAAATGAAGCAGTTGACAAGGGATTAATTTCCAAAATATTCAAATAGCACATGCAACTCAAAAAGAAAAAAAAAGCACCCCAATTAAAAATGGATGGAATACATAAATAGATATTCCACCAACAGACATACAAATGGGTAACAAACATGTGAAAAGCTGTTCNCATAGGCAAAACACTCTCTGACATAAATCACAGCAGGATCCACTATGACCCACCTCCCAGAATATTGGAAATAAAAGCACAAATAAATAAATGGGACCAAATTAAAATTTAAAGCATTTGAACAACAAAGAAAACTCTAAGCAAGGTGAAATGACAGCCTTCAGAATGGGAGAACATAACAGCAAACAAAGCAACTGACAAAGAACTAATCTCAAAAATATACAAGCAACTCCTGCAGTTCAATTTCAGAAAAATAAATGACCCAATCAGAACATGGGCCAAAGAACTAAACAGACATTTCTCCAAAGAAGACATACAGATGGCTAACAAACACATGAAAAGATGCTCAACATCACTCATCAGATAAATGTAAATCAAAACCACAATGAGGTACTATTTCATGCCAGTCAGAATGGCTGCTACCCAAAAGTCTACAAGCAATAAATGCTGGAGAGAGTGTGGAGAAAAGGGAACCTTTCCACTGTTTGTGGAAATCCAAACTAGTACAGCCACTATGGAGAACAGTGTGCAGATTCCTTAAAAACCTGGAAATAGAACTGCCATATGACCCAGCAATCCCACTGCTGGGCACACAAACTGAGGAAACCAGAACTGAAGGAGACACGTGTACCCCAGTGTTCATCGCAGCACTGTTTATAATAGTCAGGACATGGAAGCAAGCTTCATCTTTTTAAAAGTCTATCTCATGACCTTTAATAATATGACCTCTTCCTTGTGATCAAAACACACAAGCCTAGCATTATTTAAATTTTTACAAAGCAACAAAATGTGACTCTGTAATATTCTCATAGATATAAAAACACACTTTGAAAAAGCAAACTTTGGCCTACAGAAGGGCAGAAAATAATGAGACCTCTGCTAATATGTCCTCTCTCTTGATTCCTCTAAGTTGAGCACTTTTGGAAGTTCTCAGAACCTACGTCTTTTAGATTTCATATGTCAGGAGAAAGAGTATTTTGGGACTAACATAGCTCATTGTCATTCATGGAAATGTCACCTAAAACCTACCTTAAAAATGGTGATTAACCCTTCTCAAATTAAGAGGGACTCAATATCTAAAGACGTATATAATTCTTGACTCTGACATACCTGGAATATTTGGGATGCTGTAGCTTCTCACTGTGACCTGAACTGAAACTTACAGGTAAATAACGTGGAGGAAATGCTCACAGAACAAGAGAAAGGTAATTAAAACTGTAGTTCTCTGACATTTCAGATGATTTAATTAAAGGAAAGAGATGTAATTAGAACTGGGGGACTTGCATCCCTTTCTAAACTTAGGACATCTCTAAGGGAGAGAAGGGGAAAAAGCTTGAACTGAAACAGAGATATCTTAATATTTAAGCTGTGTAGCTGTTGATTTTCAGTTTTGTCTCCACAGTTAGGCGAATGATCATGCACAAGAACTTTGACCACTCTTTGTTTCACCTTCAGTTTCCTAATAAGAACTATATACAGCCTCTCTAGCAGGATAGTTATGAGGATCAAATAAGACACTATGTGCTAAGTTCCTAGTGTCTATCAGGGAGAGGTTGAAAAAAATATTGACTTGATTATTTCCTCACACCTAAGATTCATTTCACACTCTCCTCCCTCACTCCTCACCAAAAGAGAAATATAATACCTTCAAAATTCAGATGAGTAGAGAGGTTTCAGTACTATATGTAAAAGTTAAGGCTGTCTGGTAGTTAAGGATGCCTGAATGTTAAAGATGCAGTTATTATTCATTGAATATTTATTCACAGACAAAAATTGTTGCCTGATATTAGCTAACTTTATTTTCATCATATTATGTTACCACAATTGTCCATTCACCAGGGATTATGGTGAAATGAATATACTAGAAAGATAAAATGATTCTTTTAATTTGAATGTAGGTGTTGAATCAACAGTTTCTTGACATCTTCTAAGCTCTCATTCTCATTCTTTACAACAACAAGAAAATTAAAACAACAATAAGAAAATTAACAAATACAGAAGAAAAAGAAGTAACTTTTAATCGAATTCTTCGCTATTGCTTCACCAGCAGAAACTGGAGAGTTTAGTTCAAAATGATCTTCTTATGTCATCTTTCTTCAGTTGTGATTCAGTTAACCAGATTCTGTGAACCATGCTCCCCTCTTAAGTACACTGATCTCTCTGACTACAGCTTAACTGGTATAGTCTCTGCTTCTTTTGAGATACCCTAAAACACAAACAGAGGATTTTGTTTTTGTTGTTTTTCATTGAACAACATTATCTGAGAAAAATAAATAGAAAAAATATAAACTCATCAAATCATCTCCATACAAAGAGTAGTGATGTTTTAATCACTGTTGATTTGTCTTTACACATTGGAGGAAATTGTTGCCATCTTATACTGAAGAGAAAAACCAATACAAGATTACATGGTGTTTTGCTGAGTGTTTTCACTTTCATCTCAGGTTCAAAGTATTTTCTAACAAAATAAGCTACTCATTCTATATAAATAAATAATACCAATATTTATTAGAGAATTATCTAGCTTATTTTCAATATACTAACATTAAAAGAAAAGAGAAACAGCCGAGGATACATCACCAAATTGGGTTTTAACCAACATTCAGACTCAAACAGGGCTAGGAAGTCCTGTAACACAGCACATCTGGAGTCCCAATTGTGAAAAGGTCCCAGGCACTGAGTCAGTCTGCTCCATGAGTAAGACTTCAAAGATTGCAGTTTTGGGTTCTCTTTATAATCTCAGGATGCAAACTGATATCATCATCAATGTGTGAGCAAATTGCAAGCCCATTTTCATGTTAATGCTGTTTGTTTAGTCTTATAAAACATGGAATGTTGTTAAGCTTGAAGCCTGGTTGGCCCTATCCCTTCCAGGGGATTAAAAATCTCAAGATTGGTTCCCTACCTTATCTCATCTCAGTTCAGTTCAGTCGCTCAGTCATGTCCGATTCTTTGTGACCCCATGGAATGCAGCGTGCCAGGCCTCCCTGTCTGTCACCAACTCCCAGATTTACTCAAACTCATGCCATCCAACTATTTTATCCTCTGTCATCCCCTTCTCCTCTCGCCTTCAATCTTTCCCAGCATCAGGGTCTTTTCCAATGAGTCAGCTGTTCGCATCAGGTGGCCAAAGGATTAGAGTTTCACCTTCAGCATCATTCCTTCCAATGAATATTCAGAGCTGATTTCCTTTAGGATTGACTGGTTTGATCTCCTTGTTGTCCAAGGTACTCTCAAGAGTCATCTCCAGCACCACAGTTTGAAAGGATCAGTTCTTTGGTGCTCAGCCATCTTTATAGTCCACCTCTCACGTCTGTTCATGACTACTGGGAAAACCATAGCTTTGACTATATGGATCTTTGTCAGCAAAGTGCTGTCTCTGCTTTTTAACACGCTGTCTAGGTTTGTCATAGCTTTTCTTCCAAAGAGGCAAGCATCTTTTAATTTCATGGGTGCAGTCACCATCCATAGTGATTTTGGAGCCCAAGAAAATAACATCTGTCATTGTTTCTTTTCTGAGCTCCATGAATGGTTTTATTTAGAGGTATCACATAGAATGATTTATTTTTCTCCGACTTTTCAAAACCTTCTTATAGTTAATATTTAACTTAAATCCTGCAACTCCAAGAGAAAATCCCCCAGTCCTGTCAATTGTATTCAGTTTCTTTATCTCTTCCATTTACAAGAAACCTTCTTTCTGTATTGTAATAATTTTCACTTCTATTGTATCAAGGTCATTCTACTATATGCTTCTCCTCCCCTAGACTGGAAGTTTTGAGAAATAGTGACCATGTCTTATTATCTCTGTAGATTCCGCAGAAAATGATTCCTCAGAAAAATGATCAAAGGATTAAAGTATTTATATTTACCACAAATCATAACCTATAATGTATATTCTTAAGAAGCTGGTAGTTTTAACATTGTGGAACTAATGGCAATAAAAGATGGACTACTAACAGGAATGTGGGATGTAGGATGCCTCAGGTTTTTCTCTTCATATCCATATTTATCTTATTCATTATAAATATTTTGAAGGGAACTTTTGGAATCTGGTACTCTAATCTTTCAATTAGACAGTTTTTTCTTAAAGTTCACCTATCATTTTCTTCACCTATCTTTCAGAAATAATGGATTATTTTGTTTTATTTTTCAGTGTTTTCTACATAGTACTGGGCTCCTTCTATTTATGGGGATTTTATTAAGACTTAGCTATCAGCTTGTTTTCTTATTATGAGCTATATAACATTTATTAATAAGCTAATTACCAAGAAACTACTAGATGTCTAAGACTCTATACTACCCAAAAAACTTGAAGAGACCTATTTGGTATTATGTGAGATAAATAAGATTAGTTTATTTGTATAAGTAAGATGATATTCAGGTGCTGAAAACAAAAGTCACAGAAATTTTAAAAAGTTATCTATTTCTCTTTATGTGAAAGTTTGGAAGTTAGTTCAGGGCTGACTCAACCTGCCATGGTTTCAGGTTATCTTATTACTGTGCCTTATTTAGTGCATGATGTTTTTCTTATGTGTCAGACTAAGTCCATTCCAGATAAGGAAATCACACCATGATCAAAATGGGAAAAGTTTAATACAGAAAATTATCAATTATAATATTATTGGAATTATATGAATTAGTAAAAAAAATTGAGATGACTCTAAAGAATATCAGAATAGCAGATGTTAACATATGTTTAACATAATATCAGATACATGATATAATATAGTAATGTAACCACTTCACTAGGGCAGATAAGGTACCCAAGAAAGACTGTGCCTTATCTACCTAACTTCAACAAAGGACGGGATCCAGGTTTAGTTGAAGAGAGCAAGTTCATAGTTCTGAATAAAAGCTTCTATCTTGCTGCACTGACAGAACTTGCTGGAAAATATGCTGTCTGGAACTTGCCAGACTTCTTCCCTCTAGAGTGCTTGCAAAATGTATTCATGGTAGATGTCTCATCAAAGACACTCTTCAGCAAAATTGCCTGAAGAAGGTTCCAGGGAACCTTATAGTCTTTGGGTGGTGCTGGATACTGTGCACTACAATGGCCACAAGCACTGCGGGAGTCAGAGCCTGGAGCTGTGGCTCATGTTGCAGGAACTCAGCATTAGGGAAACTGTGTTCTACAGGAACCTGAAGAGTTCTGGCATAGGTTTCAAGCTCTTTTATCATGAAGTATGTTTCTAGCACTCTACTAACAAAGCCAGTTGAAAAATCAGTTGAACCAGTTGAAAAAAAAATTTAAAAATATTAAAAAGAAATCAATCTATTTTCATAGAGCTGGCAAAAAGGATAAATTTGGAGCTTAGAGAAATTAAACCGGAAACCAGCCATACCTTAGGATCCAAAGCTGCAAATAAAGTTCAACCAAAATATGTGTTTTCCTTAGGAAAACAAAAGGAAGAAAGGACAAAAATAAAGTTAACTCTCCTCTAGGAGCAATTTTTGGGATTGATATATAACACTACTGTTTGTCCCTTTGGTCAAAATTTAGGCATAAATTTAGGCACAGGTTTGGGATAGTTTCAGTTTTCAGTGGAAAGGATAAAATTCTTAATCTACTTATAAAGTATCAGTAAATAATTCATATTGATTGAAACCATCAGCTTCTACCACGTTCAGATTGTTGCTTTTTCATCTGGATATGGTAAGCATAAGAGATACATACAATAAATTAGGGATACAGTGTGTTTGTTGACCTATTTAAGAATCATTTCTTTTTCTTACCAATGTTGAGCTATTCTTTGCCCTACTATTTCCAGTCTGTACATTGTATCTTCCATCTGATATCACACCCAGTTGCCCTAACTTCATGACATTTAGTAAAGAGCTACCGATGCCCACTTAGCTAAGATATGTGGTGAGTGACTCTTGTTTTCTCAAAGATAGAAAGCTTACAGACCTTTTAAAATTTAGACACATTAATGACATTAAACATAATCATTGTGACTCAAACACTGATTCAGTAATATATAACTTATTATGAAAGTGAACATCTAAATAAAAATGGGAGACAGTAGAATTAGTTAGAAGTACAGAGATATCACTGACTTTTAAAAAATCCTGATCTATTTGGGATATTTCACATTGCTATAAACTGGCTTAGTATCTTTATGTTCTCATCTAATACTGAGCATTCAAAATGGGCTAAAAAATGTTTAGGATGTAAGAAATTTATCTCTTCACAAAANCTGTGTTGCCTTAGGGCACGGCAACCATCCACACAAACCCTGAGAGCCCTGGGAGCTGACAGTGAGGTGAGGTCTCTGCCCACGAGAGGACTGGATGAAGGTCCTGAGGGACCTTCCAGGCTGGCCGTGTGTAATCCTTGGTCACTGCGTCCTGGTCTCTGCTTGTTGTTCAGCCACTCTGTCATGTCCAACGCTTGGAGACCCCATGGACTGCAGCACACCTGTCTTCCTTGCCCTTCACCCTTTCCCGAGCTTGCTCAAACTCATGTCCATTGAGTCGGTGATGCCATCCAACCATCTAGTCCTCTGTCACCCCCTTCTCCTTCTGCCTTCAATCTTTCCCAGCATCAGAGTCTTTCCTAACGAGTCAGTTCTTTACATCAGATGCTAAAATATTGGAGCTTCAGCATCAGTCCTTCCAATGAATATTCAGGACTAACTCCCATTATGATTGACTTGTTAGATCTCTTTGCAGTCCCGGGACTCTCAAGTCTTCTCCAACACCACAGTTTGAAAACATCAGTTCTTCTGGGCTCAGCTTTCTTTACGGTCCAACTCTCACATCCATACATGGTTACTGGAAAAACCATAGCTTTGACTAGGTGGAATTTGTCGACAAAGTAATGTATCTGCCTTTTAATACGCTGTCTATGTTTGTCATAGTTTTTCTTCCAAGGAGCAAGCATCTTTTAATTTCATGGCTATAGTCACCATCTGCAGTGATTGTGGAGTCCAAGAAAATAAAATCTGTCCATTGTTTCCCCATCTATTTGCCATGAAGTGATGGGACCGGATGCCACGATTGTAGTTTTTTGAATGTTGGATTTTAAGCCAGCTTTTTCACTCTCCTGTTTCACCTTCATCCAGAGGCTCTTTAGTCCCTTTTTGCTTTCTGCCATAAGGGTGGTGTTATATGCATATCTGAGGTTATTGATATATCTCTGCTAGGAAGAGCCTTAACACCGGGGCTGATTAGGAAGAGAGATTTTAGGTAGCCTTGGCCATTCTGGCTGTCACAAGGACAGTGCCCATATGCCATTGGTCCAGTCACAGGCAGGGGAGGTCATGACTAATAAAATTAGACCCAAAGTTGCCCCAGAGGACACGCTCTAGGGCCGCTGACCCAGGCACTCTCATGGGCGCTTGGCTGGAAGAACCTGACAGTCGAAGATGAGCAGCTCTCCAGGCCCCAGCTTTTCCCCCAGAGACCCCTTACCTACCATGGCCAGGTCAAGGAAGGACTTGTTCTCTGGCCTCCCATCAGCCATGGCCCTAGAGGCAGACACAGGAGCGCTGGAGCTCCTTGGAAGTGTCTGGATGAAATTTTCCAACAGAAAAAACCATCAAGGCCTCAGCCAGTGGGGTTAAGGGCAGCTGGTCAAGGCTCTTTGATCAGAGCCAATTCAAAGAAGAGCCTCCATTAGAAACTGGCTGGCACCCTAGAGATTGGGCACCCTGGTCTCCTGGCATTTGTACATGTGACCCGTCACCTGCCACAGCCCCCAGCCCTCCACAGGAGGCTCCTGGGAAGCCAAACTCCTCTGCAGCCAAGTAGGGGAACCAGGGTGGGGTCCAAGAGGCACCAGGTCCTCTGGCATGGGAGGGGCAAAGGCCCCTCAAGAACAAGAGAGCAGAACCAGAGGCTGTCAGAGTGTAGCCAAGGCTGGATGTGCCCTTCCCAGAGGCACCCACTGTAGGCCAGCTCAGGTGGTCTCCAAAAACCTGTGTAGGGTCTCTGGGGAAGCTGGGCCCAGCAGGGACCAAGCCCTGCCCTCTGGGTACAAGCACCTGTCAGACCCTGGCAAACCGCTGAGCTTGTCAGAGCCTAAAAATCAAGTGAGTCAGGGAGATAAGACATGTACTAGCCAGTAAACTCAGGGCCTCATGAATCACTCCACTTCTAGGCAGTAGACTGCCACCTCCGTTTCCGCCTGCATCACACACAGGTAGAGGCCTTGCTACCGACCGCTAGGACGCTTCCAGAGGTGTGGTGTGAGATCCAGGGATACGACCTTACTGGCAAGGATGGGGCAGGGAGCAAGGAGCACCCAGGACACCAAGGCAGCCTGGGTAGAGGTTCTAGAGCTGTCTGTGCCTGCCCTGTGACCTGGACAACTTCAGCTCATCCCGAAAATGGGCCTATAGTGCCTGTCCTTCTCTGAGGACTATCAGGTGAACCAAGGGAAGCACATCTGTTGAGTGACTAGCAGGCTGCTGTGTACATGCATACATGTGAGCACACACACACACACACACACACACGAGGAGCTGTCCCTCCTGTGGCTGGTGTTTTATTACCTGGTCCAGGAGTCCATTTCTCTATAACATGCATAGTCACAATCAGGGCCATAGCCACTGTTAGGCACTAAACTGTGTCTCCTAAAATCGGTGTGTTGAAGGCCTAACCCCCATCTTTCCCAGGTGTGACTGTTTTGGGAGATAGAGTCTTTAAAGAAGTGATTAAGAGGACTTCCTTGGTGGTCCAGTGGTTAAGACTCTGCACTTTCAGGGCAGGGGATGAGGGTTCAATCCCTGGTCAAGGAACTAAGGTCCTGCATGCCTGGCCACACAGCCAAAACGATAAAACAGACAAACAAACGAAAAACAGAATCAAGAAAGAAAAATAAACAGGTTGGTAAGGTGACATGAGGTCATGTAAGCCCTAGTACAATCTGTCTGGTGCCCTTGTAAGAAGAGGGAGAGATACCAGGAAAGGCCATCCAAGGATGCAGTGAGAAGGTGGTCGTCTGTAGGCCAAGGAGAGAGGCCTCAGGAGCAACCAACCCTCCAGACACCTTGATCTTGAACTTACAGCCTCCAGAACCGTGAAAAGATACATTTTTTAAATTTATTTTTGGCTGTCCTGGGCCTTCATTGCTGTGCGCCAGCGTTCTCTAGCTGCAGTGAGCAGGGGCCACTCTTCATTGCGCTGCCTGGGCTTGTCACTACAGGGGCTTCTCTTGCTGCGGAGCATGGACTCCAGGGGGCAGGCTTCAGGGGCTGTGGTGTGTGGCCTCAGTAGCTGTGGTGCATGGGTTTCGGTGCCCTGAGGCATGTGGGATCTTAGTTCCCAGGCCAGGGATCGAACCCATGTCTTCTGCATTGGCAGGCGGATCCTTAAGTGGACCACCAGGAAAGTCCGTTACATTTTGTTATGTAAGTTCCCAGTCTGTGATGCTTTGTTACAGTGGCCCCAGGACACTGATAGATACTCTTACTCACCAGGCCCACCCACAGGCCGTCCTGGCGTGTCCTGGTTAGCTCCTCCCAAGGCCTCCTCTCAGGTGGTATTTCCTTGGACTTGCCCTGCCCGCCTTCACATCTGGGGAGGTGGGGGTTTGCCCTCACCATCTCCTGTAGGGTGGCTCATTCCCAGCCAGACCAACAGCCCTCTCAAGCGTCTCTGGGACTCGGGCTTCTCTCTGGGCAGCAGGCTGACAGCTGGGGCTGCTCCTGCCCAGCAGGGCTTGGTTAGCCCCTCAGCGGAGACCTGGAGCCAAGTGTGGGCACCCCTCATCTGTACCACTTCTGGTCCTCAGCCCACCTAGTCCTCTTCTTTCTCCTGGTTCCCGGCCAGACTGAGAACTCCTTCAGGAAGGCTCAGCGGGTATTCCCAGAGGTTGGCCTCTCAACATTCTTCCATTCTTCCAGCTAGCGTTTCCATCCCTTGTCTAGCTGACACGGGCATTCAGGAGGATCCGACAAACAAAGGAGAGTTGAGAACAATTAGAGGCTCAAGAGGACAGAGCTCATCTGCCCACCGGCCTGGGCCCTGGGGTCAGATCTCCGTCAGCTTGCGCTTCAGCCCCAGAAGGCAGGAAACAACAGAGTCTTCTCAACGTGACCCCTGACTCGCTGACCTCTGACCCTGTAGCCACGAGGTGGTCACTCTGCTCAGAGGGCCCTAGCCTGAGGTCAAGCGGCTCACCACTGCTGGTGAGGAGCAGCTCCGGGGGCTACTCTGGCCACCAAGGGTCACGACCGAGGTCATGAGAGAAGGCGGACAAGCTTCTCTTGTCCAGAACCACGGTGTCCAGAACTAAATTAACATCAGGCCCTTTTGTAGCCACCTCTAGGATAGAAAGGGTCTGCTTTCTCTCCTCAGCTCCAGAGGACTCTGTCGACCCTCCCCTCTCAGGAGGAACTTCCCTTGAACCCAGAGACCTTATGACTCTGCCTGAGCTGGTCTTGGTCATCCCAGCTGCCCTCAGGGAAGCGATGGGCGAGGGGCTGGTCTTTCTGGCCAGGTTCGAGTGAAGGCTTTCATTCCTTGGACGGACAGTTGCCCTGATGTGTCCACTCGTTCACTGTTTATATGTCCACTCATTTATATGCCCATTCGTTTATTCGTAAGAAACTACAGAGCATCTCTGTCTGAGCCAGCCTCTGTGCTAGGCTCTGGCCCAGGGTGGGTGGGAAAGCCATGGAAAGGCCCCTTGTTTGTCCAGGGACTCATGACTAATGTGAGGGATGAAGGAGCCCTTTCTCTAGGGGCAAGTGGGTGCCTGACAGTGAAGGAGACACACATGCACCCCAATAAAACTCTTGTGAGAAGCTCTTTGTGACTGGGCTGTTTGTCTCTGAGCAGGTCTGGGGCCAGGACCCAGCCGCATACCTTGTTATCTTTGTGTTCCCAGGTCCATCACGTGGGAGAGGTTGTTCTAGGCTGTGCTGCAGTGGGATGTGAGAGGGGTGAGCATTCAACATAATGACCTCACACCTCTTGTCCAGGCCCAGGTGGTTCCCCTTGCCATTGAAATTGCTGGTGTCTCTCGAGCGCGGAACACGCCAAGGGCTGGCAGTGGTGGGACAGACCTCTCTGCCAAGATCATCAGGGACATCGGGCCATCTCATCCTCTTGCTCTGGCCCAAGCCCTGGTACCCAAGGACCATGTATCCTAATTCTCAGCCTTTATGCCTGACTGATCTCACTCAACGACAGAATTCTCCAGTGGGCTCCCAACAAGGGTTCTCTCTCCAGCCCCTGGCCTTTCCACTCCATCTTCTCTGTCTTCTAAGACCACATGTTCTTCAGCTCATCATGTTGTTTGCTATTATATAGAGAAAATAGAAAATACTGGAGGGAACCCATTTTCCCTCCACCAAAACTTTTAGGCCCCTGGCATCTGTGCCCATGGACTGGCCCACCATCTCAATGTCTATCTAAACCCAACTCTGTCCTGAGCTCTAGATCCCATTTCTCTTGCCTTCTCAGGGTCTCTACTCACGAATTGTCTTATTATCTTCCCTTCTTTATTATAATTTCCCCCCTCTCCATGGGATCTTTCCCACAGCATACATAAATTCTCTAGGAGCTCTCATCTCTTTAAAAAACTGATATGAGTGAACTTACATACAAAACAGAAATAGACCCCCAGAAAGCAAATGTATTTTTATCAAAGGAGAAAGTGGGGCAGGCAGGGAGGGATAAATTAGAAATTTATCTAATTTCTAATTAGATTAGGGGTTGGAGATTTCTAATTAGGGGTTGGGGATTAACATATACACACTACTATAAAATAGAAGGCTTCTCCCATGGCTCGGTGGATAAAAAGAATCCACCTGCAGTGCAGGAGACACAGGAGACATGGGTTCAATCCCTGTGTCAGGAAGATCCCCTGAAGGAGGAAATGGCAACGCACTCCAGTGTTCTTGCCTGAAAAAATCCCATGGAAAGAGGAGCCAGGCAGGCTACAGTCTGTGGGGTCACAAAGAGTTAGACACAACTGAGTAACTGAGCACACCCACATATAAAATAGATAAAGAGCAAGGACCTACCGTATAGCACAGAGTAGCATACTCAATATTCTGTAACTACCTATAAAGGAAAAGAATCTGAAAAATAATACTTATATGTATAACGGAATCATTTGCTGTACACACTGTACTCCTGATATAAATGAATCCTTTGCTGTATACCTGAAACTAACACAACATTGTAAATCAACTATGTTCCCATTAAAAAAATAATAAAAATAAAAGAAAAGCAAATCAGACAAAAAATGTCTGCCTTGATGCCCCTCTCCCTCCAGCAGCTGTTGCTCCCATAGGCCTTCATGGCAGAATTTCCTTAAGAAGTTCTCTGATGCTCTCACCTCTTCACTCCCATTTTCTCCACACCCAACCCCGCAGGCGTCCCATTACTACTGCTCCATTAAAACCAGTCTTGTCAAGGTCTCTCTAGCGACCTTCACGTTGTTGAAGCCAGTGGTCACTCCTCTGCCCGGTTGCTGGATCTGCCAGCAGTATTGGGATGACTGGCTACATCTCTTCATTGAAATGTTCTCTTCTCTTGGCTTCAGCGAAAATCACCTCCATGTTTTTCTCCTTTCTCTCTCTCTCTCTCTGCCCATCACAGCCTCCTCTGTTGGTTTCAATCAACCTCTACATGTTGTCATGTGGCAGGGCTGGTTCTAGACTTTCTCTTCTCCTCTGGACACTACCTCGAGGCTTTAAAACCATTCATCTGTTGATGCCTCCTACACCTGCACCTCCTACTCGGACCTCTCCACTGCACTACAGGCCCACATCTGCTTGTCATCTCCATTTGGTTATCTACCAGGCATTTCAAAGTTAACATAGGCAAGCCAAAACTTTTGCTTTCTGTCCCCACCCCAATTTGGTTTTCCCCATCTTGGTAACTGGCACCAGTGTGTGTGAGGACATAGGGGTAGGCGTGGGTGTGTGCCTGTGACCAGAGTGGAGGTGATGTGTGTGCCTGTGTGTGTGCTGAGCAAGTGCGTGCATGAGGGAGCAGAAAGGCAGGCTCTCCAGGCAGAAGGACCAGTTCAAGGGCAAGTCCCTGCAAGGCTGGCAGGAGTGTCCCTGATTTCGCCTCGACACCCAGGCACGGGGGTGGAAGGAGGACCCAGATCTACCCTCTGCATGTGGTGGCTGAGATCTTGCGGTGTCTTCTTGGGCAGGACTTCTTTCATCTACATGGCTATTTCTTCAGCCACAGAGATCTAAGCCCTTTGATTTTGCCTCCCCAGTGCCTCGTCCAGGCCTTGGCACACTGTCAGAACCCAGCAGTCAATAAAGGAATAAATGAAGATCTAGGTCCAGGCGACGGCCTCCAAGTCACCCAGAGAGAAAGTGAAGACAGCCCTTCTCCAGGTAGGCAGGTCAGAGGCTCTGCAGGTGCTGTTTTCAGAACCGCCTTCACTGTGCTCTCACGCCCTCTGGCTCTTTGTAGAATCAGATGTCCCCACCTGAGACAAGCTTTCCTGGCTTCCCCAGGAAAGCCTGTCCAACACACTCTCGCACGCACTCCGGGTGGGTGCCTCTTCAAGGTGAGCCCCAGGAGCAGTCTTGGGATTTATGGACGTGCTTGTCACATTGCAATTTAAATGCCTGTTTCTCTCCATCATGCCTCCATGTTTGGGCCTCCAGGGTTGGGACCATATCAGATTCGGTTTTGTGTTTTATCACCACTGCCTGGTCTCTGTTCACTTATTCAACAGTGATGTATTGAGCATCCTCTAATGTGTCAAGCACTGTTTCAGATGCAGGAGCTATGGCAGTGAAGGTGAGAGAGAAGTTCCCTGCCCTCCTGGAGCTTCCATCTTAGTCAGGGGAAAGAAAACAAAACAAGTAAACAGATACTCAAAACAGATCATTTTAGTGATGATAAGTGCTGTAAATAGAACATATCAGAGTGCTGCAGCAAGAGAGCCTGGAGGGGTCAGAGAATGCTGCCTTAAGGAGGTGAGGCAGGCAATGATCTGGGAGAGAACATTCCAAGCAAGGAAAGAGCTAAGGAGCTCCCCCTAAGGTGGCCCTGTGTGCTGCTCCCCAAGTTTGAATGGTAGGATGAAAGCTGATGTAGAGGGGGTGTTGGGAGATGCAGGTAGGGGCCCTGCTGTGTACAGAACTGCAGGTGAAGAATCCAGATCTTATTACAATAACAAGAGGGAAGTGACATGATCTGAAGATAACTGTGGCTGTGATGCTAATCTGAATTGTAGGGGACAAGAGGATTGGGAGGCTCTAACAGCCCTGTGGTTGGGACTGTGGCAGAGATGGAGAAGAAGAGGATCAGGATATACTGAATGGAGTTCACAGGACTTGTGATGACTCTCACATGGTGAGGAAGAGAAAGTGGGAATCCAGGATGCCTTCTAGTCTTGAGAGATGGAATCCAATGTGCCCCTGCGTCCTCACTCACCCACTCCATCCCAGTGTGCACATACAGCTCACACATCACACTCCCATCCTACAGAGGGAAGAAGCTCCCTTGCTTGGGAGGACTCAACACATTTTTAATACAGACAAACCAGCACGAGGTAATATAACTTGAATGATAACATATCACATAATGGGAGGATTCAGACAGGTTTCTTGGAAGAGGAGAATTTGAGCCAAGTCTTGAACAAGGTCATGCCCTGGTAAAAATGAGGAAGAAAGGAGTTTGTTTCCTGATTTAAATTTTTTATTTTGTATTGGGATATAGCCTATTAACAATGTTCTGCAAGTTTCAGGTGAATAATAAGGAACTCAGCCATATATATATATATACATGTATCCATTTTCCCCTAAACTCCCCTCCCATTCAGGCTAACCCTAACTTTGAGCAGATTTTCCTGTGCTATCCTGTAGGACCTTGTTGATTATCCATTATAAATACAGCAGTGAGTACATGTCCCAGAGAAGGCAATGGCACCCCACGCCAGTACTCTTGCCTGGAAAATCCCATGGACAGAGGAGCCTGGTAAGCTGCAGTCCATGGGTTCGCTAGGAGTTGGACATGACTCAGCGACTTCACTTTCACTTTTCACTTTCATGCATTGGAGAAGGAAATGGCAGCCCACTCCAGTGTTCTTGCCTGGAGAATCCCAGGAACGAGGGAGCCTGGTGGGCCACCGTCTATAGGGTCGCCCAGAGTCGGACACAACTGACGCAACTTAGCAGCAGCAGCACATGTCCATCCCAAACTCTCTAACTTTCCTTTCCCTTCATCCTTCCCTCAGCAACTGGAAGTTCATTCTCTAAGTCTGTGAGTAAGGGTTTATTGTTTTAAAGGCACAATCAGGCTCTTCAAGCTACAAAAAAAGATGATGTATTGACCTATGGTGACTGCAGCCATGAAATTAAAAGACGCTTACTCCTTGGAAGAAAAGTTATGACCAACCTAGATAGCATATTCAAAAGCAGAGACATTACTTTGCCGACTAAGGTCCGTCTAGTCAAGGCTATGGTTTTTCCTGTGGTCATGTATGGATGTGAGAGTTGGACTGTGAAGAAGGCTGAGTGCCGAAGAATTGATACTTTTGAACTGTGGTGTTGGAGAAGACTCTTGAGAGTCCCTTGGACTGCAAGGAGATCCAACCAGTCCATTCTGAAGGAGATCAGCCCTGGGATTTCTTTGGAAGGAATGATGCTAAAGCTGAAACTACATTACTTTGTCCACCTCATGAGAAGAGTTGACTCATTGGAAAAGACTCTGATGCTAGGAGGGATTAGGGGGAGAGGAAAAGGTGATGACAGAGGATGAGATGGCTGGATGGCATCACGGACTCGATGGACGTGAGTCTGAGTGAACTCTGGGAGTTGGTGATGGACTGGGAGGCCTAGCGTGCTGCGATTCATGGGGTCGCAAAGAGCTGGACACAACTAAGCAACTGAACTGAACTGAACTGAAGGTGTTATAAGGGCTTTCCAAGTGGCACTAGTGGAAAGAACTCGCCTGTCAATGCAGGAGACACAAGAAACACAGGTTCAATCCCTGGATTGGAAAGATCCCTTGGAGGAGGGCGTGGCAACCCACTCCAGTGTTCTTGACTGGAGAAGCCCCTGGACAAAGGAGCCTGGCAGGCAACAGTTCATAGCATTGCAAACAGTCGGACATGACTGAAGCAACTGAGCATGCATGCACAAGGTGTTATAGGTCAGAGATACAGGAAATGGGCAAGCAAGCCATGAAGCTAATGAAGAAAACAATTTCAGGAACATGAAAAAGTATTTGCAAATGTTAGGAGGTAGGATTCACTTTGCTGTGATCAAGGCCCAGTAAGAAAACCAGTGTTAGTAGAGAATTAAGTTAGTGGAAAGACAGTAGAAGATAAACTCCAGGAGATGGCAGAGATGAAATCATAGAGCCTTGACAGCCATGAAAAGGATGAATCTTTCTGACATACAGACAAAAAATGCATATGGTAACAAGAATTAGTCTCATTTCACCAGATCTTTGCTAATTATTTAAAATCCATCCTGTCTTAAAGTGTCAGATTCTCATACTCAAGGGGACTTCCCAGTTGATGGTAGTAGTAAAGAACACACCTGCCACTTCAGGAGACATAAGAGATGCAGGTTTGATCCTTGAGTCAGGAAGATTCCCTGAAGGAGAGCATGGCAACCCACTCCAGTCCTCTTGCCTGGAGAATCCCATGAAAAGAGCAGCCTAGCAGGCTACAATCCACGGATTTGCAAAGTGACTGAACACTTCTCATACTCATGAAGTTGGATAAATATGTGAGAGAACAGGCCTAGACTTAAAAGGGAAGATGGTTGGCTATCAGAAAAAAATTTTGTCCTGGGTCTCCAAGCTACTTTATGAAAATATTTGATCCAACAAGTAGCAGTCTTAGATAATACCTGACTGATTGTTTGTTATTTAGTTACTCAGTCGTTTCTGATTCTTTGTGACACCATGGTCTATAGCCCACCATGATCCTCTGTCCATGGAATTTTCCAGGCAAGATTACTAGAGTGGGTTGCAATTTAGATACTTAGGTAAAATGATGTTGTCTCATTTTTTATTTCTTAATCTGAAGTAATCACTAAAACATACACACAGTGACCTCATTTCCCTACAACCTTGGATGAAGATTCTCATGTGTGTTTAAAGTACTGAGATATAAATTTTGCTAAGATATAGTCAAAAGAAGACAGTGAAGACATTTATTCTATGTAAGTTTAGGAAAATAGAAATTAATTAAATTCCACAAAGACAGATAATCTAGAGATAACATTGACCCAGAAAGAAATAAGGTATAATGAGTAGAGATGCCATATGTCAGCCTTTCTGAATCTTATGAAGCTGGCCTCCAATAAGAAAGAAGTAAACTACATAGCAAGAAGTTCATAAAAATTGTTTTATTTTATATTATTGTAATTTTGCTAAAATGTATCCTTACCTAGAACTAATACTATTTCCTTCTGAAAAAATCAAATGAAAGTCTTGGGTTTCTAATTCTCAGAGTATGATGCTATGAAAATTTAAGTGTCTAAGAACACAAAAGAGGGTGGAATGTATGGACCTTAAAACATGAAAAGAAAAAGTAGAGCTCTAGAAAAAATGTCACCCAACCTAATTCTAATATCCCCATGAATGTGTTTAAAGAAATAACTGTTTTCACAAACCACCAACATAGGGGGCTAGAATGCACTGCTTTGAATTATGCTTTGTGATGATAATACTTGTGGTCTTGTTTATTGTTATGTTTATAGAACTCCATAGCATAAGCTTTTTTTTTTTTTTTTACTGGTTTTCCACTTTACAAGGCAACTCTCAGGCATTCTCATCTTTTAATACTTCAGTTCTCTCCTTTGAGGGTATATCATACTCCATTTTGGACATTTCTAGCATTAAAGCATGCTTTGTGTGTGTGTGTTCAGTCATGTCCAACTCTTTGTGATCACATGGACTGTAACTCGCCAGACTCTTCTGTCCATGAAATTTCCCAGGCAAGAATACTGGCGTGAGTTGCACATACTTATGTGGTGATATACGTTCAGTTTAGTTCAGTTCAGTTGCTCAGTTGTGTCTGACTGTTTGCGACCCCATGGACTGCAGCATGCCAGGCCTCCCTGTCCACCACCAACTCCTGGAGCTTACTCAAACTCATGTCCATCTAGTCAATGATATCATCCAACCATCTCATCCTCTGTCGTCCCCTTCTCCTCTCACCTTCAATCTTTCCCAGCATCAGGGTCTTTTCAAATAAGTCAGCCCTTTGCATCAGGTGGCCAAAGTATTGGAGTTTCAGCTTTAGCATCAGTCCTTCCAATGAACATTCAGGACTGATTTCCTTTAGGATGGACTGGTTGGATCTCCTTGCAGTTCAAGGGACTCACAAGAGTCTTCTCCAACACGACAGTTCAAAGACATCAATTCTTCAGTGCTTAGCTTTCTTTATAGTCCAACTCTCACATCCATACATGACTGCTAGAAAAGCCATAGCCTTGACTAGATGGACCTTTGTTGGCAAAGTAATGTCTTTACTTTTTAATATGCTGTCTAGGTTGGTCATAACTTTTCTTCTGATATGTGCACTTACTGCTTACGTATTTATTTCTGGGTGAAAGTGAAAGTCACTCAGTCATATCCAACTCTTTCCGATCCCATAAGGCCAGAATACTGTAGTGGGTAGCCTTTCCCTTCTCCAGGGGATCTTCCCAACCCAGGGATCCAACCCACGTCTCCTACATTGCAGGTGGATTCTTTACCAGCTGAGCCACAAGGGAAGCCACAAAAATGACAATTCTGCACTCCTCATTTATCTCTATCTCATTCATTTCTCTATATTCTCTTTACATCTAACGTTATATTTAAGATATCTTCTTCATCTGTTTATCCCAATGTCAAATGTAATTCCTAATACATACTGACAGTAGAGTAATATATTTTATTGAATCATTTTTATTGCATTGTGGTCAAATGGAAAGTTTCATTATTCGCAGGCTGGAAACAAAATATGGCCTCCTTCTCTCTAATAAAACACTATAANAATGTCAAATGTAATTCCTGATACATACTGACAGTAGAGTAATACATTTTATTGAATCATTTTTATTGCATTGTGGTCAAATGGAAAGTTTCATTATTCGCAGGCTGGAAACAAAATATGGCCTCCTTCTCTCTAATAAAACACTATAAGATCCTTCCACTTTCAGTAACTTCTCATTATAAATACTAACCAAATCTTAATAAATGAAAAGAAGTGAAAGGGATTAGGAGGACAGTGAAGAGAACATTGTTGGTAGAAGCATAATGAGTACAACTTTTATCCTATTGAAGAAAAAACAAGAAGAACTATAGCAATTTATGCTTTTCAGCATTTGTCCATAAACAATAAGAATATTAGGCTTGACCAAATAGACAGTTGACTGCATTCTCCATGTAACATTTTCCTATATTGTAACTTTCATGACACTTCCTAGTTCTTTGAGATGCTAGAACTAAACTTCCATCATGATGATACTTCCCTGTTCCTTTTGACTCTAGTTTCTCTTTTAATGTGTATGACTCCTCTTTTTCTTTCTATATTTTGTTTCTCAAAGGTGTTTGTCCAAAGCTATTTTTTCTTTCCTGCTCTCCTTTTGTATCCTTTATACAAAGATCATATTTTTAAGGATCACTGCTATATTTCTTACTCCAGTACTCTTGCCTGGAAAATTCTATGGATGGAGGAGCCTGGTAGGCTGCAGTCCAAGGGGTTGCTAAGAGTCAGATACAGCTGAGCGACTTCACTTTCACTTTTCACTTTCATGCACTGGAGAAGGAAATGGCAACCCACTCCAGCGTTCTTGCCTGGAGAATCCCAGGGACGGGAGAGCCTGGTGGGCTGCCGTCTATGGGGTCGCACAGAGTCGACATGACTGAAGTGACTTAGCAGCGGCAACAGCTATATCTCTTGGAGAATGAAATGGCTACCCACTCCAGTATTCTTGCCTGGGAAATCCCACTGGACAGAGGAGCCTGGCTAGCTGTGGTTCATAGGATCACAAACAGTCAGGCATAACTGAAGTGACTTAGCATGCACTATGTCTCTGTTTACATGGGTAATTTTTCTCAATTCATTGAATACACTTTTCCAAAAACTTCCAACTGGCTATTCCACTGGATTTTCTACAGATTTAAGGAAAACCTATTAAAAGCTAATTTATTTATTTCAGTTTTATTGAGATATAATTGACAAACAGAACTGTGAAAGTTTAAAGTGTACAGCATAATATTTTGACTCATATACACTATGAAATATTTATCACAATGAGTATTATCTATCATCCCATATAAGTANTAAAAGCTAATTTATTTATTTCAGTTTTATTGAGATATAATTGACAAACAGAACTGTGAAAGTTTAAAGTGTACAGCATAATATTTTGACTCATATACACTATGAAATAATTATCACAATGAGTATTATCTATCATCCCATATAAGTAAAAATTAAAGAAATTTTAAAAAATTCCCTGTGATGAGAACTCTTAGGAGTTACTCTCTTAACAACTTTCATATATAAGATACACCAGTATTAAACTATAATTGACCTACCTTATGTTAGCAACTGCGACACAACACGATAATTTGATATTTCTATATATTTCAACATGGTCACCATGGTATGTCTTATTATAGTATGTCACCATAGATATTATAGCTATATAATTTAGATATTATAGTTATATAATTAACTACATAGTGTGGCGACTATATTCCCTACACTGTATATTTCATGTAAATGACTCATTTACTTCACAATAAGAAGTTTGTTTCTCTAAATCTCTCTCACCTATTTCTTTCCTTTTCCCACACCCATCCCCTATGGCAACTGTTTTATTCCTCTTTATCTATAACTCTATTTCTGTTTTGTTAAGTTCGTTCATTTGTTTGTTTGTTTTTTTAGATTTTGTAAGTGAAAGCATATAATATTTGTCTTTGTCTGGCTTATTTCATGTAGAATAAGACCTTCTATATGTTGTAAATGGCAAGTTTCATAGATGAGCTATTCCACGTTCAAGGTCAGAAGGGGCGGTGGTGAGGAGATACCCCCGTCCAAGGTAAGGAACAGTGGCTGCACTTTGCTGGAGCAGCTGTGAAGAGATACCCGATGTCCAAGGTAAGAGAAACTAGAGTAAGACGGTAGGTGTTACAAGAGGGCAGACATACTAAAACCATAATCACAGAAAACTAGTCAAGCTAATCATACTAGGACTACAGCCTTGTCTAACTCAGTGAAACTAAGTCATGCCCTGTGGGGCCATCTAAGACGGGCGGGCATGGTGGAGAGGTCTGACACAATGTGGTCCACTGGAGAGTGGAATGGCAAACCACTTCAATATTCTTGCCTTGAGAACCCCATGAGCAGTATGAAAAGGCAAAATAACTGGATACTGAAAGAGGAACTCCCCAGGTCAGTAGGTGCCCAATATGCCACTGGAGATCAGTGGAGAAATAACTTCAGAAAAAATGAAGGGATGGAGCCAAAGCAAAAACAATACCCAGTTGTGGATGGGACTGGTGATAGAAGAAAGGTCTGATGCTGTAAAGAGCAATATTGCATAGGAACCTGGAATGTCAGGTTCATGAATCAAGGCAAATTGGAAGTGGTCAAACAGGAGATGGAAAGAGTGAACGTCGGCATTCTNTCTCAAGATATATCTCTATATCTATTTCTGTGAAAAGTCTAAACAATCTCTTGTCCATTTTCTTATTGGATTGTTTGGTTTGGGCTGCTGAGTTTTTAAAGTTCTTTCTATATTTTACAAGTTTCTGGCTAAGTATGTGGCTTGTAACTTTATTGTCTCAGCCTACAGCATATCATTTAACCTCTTTACAGGGTTTTTGGATAGTGAAAGTTTTACATTTTGATGACATCCAATTTATCAAGGTTTTTTTAAATGGGTTACACTTTTGATAGAAGTCTCATTATTTTACCAATAAAACCTTGAAGATTTTCTTCTATGTTTTTTTCTAAAATTTTGANAGTGAAAGTTTTACATTTTGATGACATCCAATTTATCAAGGTTTTTTTAAATGGGTTACACTTTTGATAGAAGTCTCATTATTTTACCAATAAAACCTTGAAGATTTTCTTCTATGTTTTTTTCTAAAATTTTGATAGATTTAGTCTAAGTTGGTCATCCACTTTGAGTTCACATCTGTATATGGTACAGCATTTGGTTTAAGCTTTCTCTTTTGTCTATGGATGACCAATGGTTCCAGCACTATTTGCTAAAAATATGTCGCTTTTCCATTGAATTGCTTTGGTATGTTTGTAAAAAATCAGAAATTGGTTGGACTTACTTCTCTAGGTCCATTGCTAAGATCTCTATTCTGTACCATTGAACTTTTTGTGTTTCCCTTTATCAACACTACAGTTTTGATTATGGATTTACATACAGAATGTTGCAAAATTTGGACTGATTCCTTCCCCTTTATTGATTTTCTAAATAATTTGAGCTATTCTAATTTTTGACTTTTCATATATATTTTAGAATAATCAATATCTATAAAAATTCTCACTGGGAATTTGATGAGAATTACATTAAAGCTGTGTATTTATTTGAGAACAACTAACATCTTTACCATGTTTTCCAATCTATAAGCACAAAATCACTTCCATTTTTGAACTATGTCCACCCATGTCCAGGAAGTGCAGAGAAACCTATACAGGATAAATCCTGAGTAATCTGGAATATTACTCATCCATAAAAAGAACAAATAATTCCATCTGCAGCAACATGGATGGATCTAGAGATTGTCACACTGAATGAAGTAAGTCTGACTGAGAAAGACACATATGATATCACTTATATGTGGAATCTAAAAAAATGGTACAAATGAACTTACTTACAAAACAGAAATAGAGTCACAGATGTAGAAAACAAATCTATGGTTATCAGGGGGAGGTTTGGGAGAGGGGGATAAATTGGGAAGTTGGGATTGACATATATACCCTTCGTGTGTGTATGCTAAGTGGTTACAGCAGTGTCTGCCAATTTGTGATCCAATGGATTGTAACCTTGGATGTGGGGTCACTCCTCCTGGCCACCGCCCCTGGCCTCTGGCATGGGGCAGCTCCTCCTAGCCATTGCCCCTGGCCTCACGAGGGTAGCTCCTCTCAGCTGCTCCTGTGTTGTCCCAACCTGGCACTCTCCGCTGCCGCCCCTGACATCTGAGGGGGGTAGCTCCTCTTGGCCACCAGCCCTCGGGCATGATATAGGAGACTGAATAAGAAAGGCCACAGGACCTAGAGAGCTATTTCACGTTTAAGGTCGGAAGGGGCGGGGTGAGGAGATACCCCCGTGCAACGTAAGGAACAGTGGCAGCACTTTGCTAGAGCAGCGGTGAAGAGATAACCTACATCCAAGGTAAGAGAAACCCAAGTAAGATGGTAGGTATTGCAAGAGGGCAGACACACTGAAAGGATAATCACAGAAAACTAGTCAAGCTAATCATACTAGGACCATAGCCTTGTCTAACTCAGTGAAACTAAGCCACGCCATGTGGGACCATCCAAAATAGGCGGAGATGGTGGAGAGGTCTGACACAATGTACTCCACTGGAGAATGGAATGGCGAACCACTTCAGTATTCTTGCCTTGATAACCCCATGAACAGTATGAAAAGGCAAAATAATAGAATACTGAAAGAGGAACTCCCCAGGTTAGTAGGTGCCCAATATGCCACTGGAGATCAGTGGAGAAATAACTCCAGAAAGAATGAAGGGATGGAGCCAAAGCAAAAACAATACCCAGTTGTGGATGGGACTGGTGATAGAAGAAAGGTCTGATGCTGTAAATAGTAATATTGCATAGGAACCTGGAATGTCAGGTTCATGAATCAAGGCAAATTGGAAGTGGTCAAACAGGAGATGGCAAGAGTGAACGTCGACATTCTAAGAATCAGCGAACTAAAATGGACTGGATGGGTGGATTTAACTCAGATGACCATTATATCTACTGCTGCAGGCAGGAATCTCTCAGAAGAAACGGAGTAGCCATTATGGTCAACAGAAGAGTCCAAAATGCAGTACTTGGAGGCAATCTAAAAAATAACAGAATGATCTCTGTTCGTTTCCAAGGCAAACCATTCACTATCACAACAATCCAAGTCTATGCCCCAACCAGTAACACTGAAAAAGCTGAAGTTGAACGGGTCCATGAATTCCTACAAGACCTTTTAGAACTAACACCCAAAATAGATGTCCTTTTCATTATAGGGGAGTGGAATGCAGTAGTAGGAAGTAAAGAATCACCTGGAGTAATAGGCAAATTTGGTCTTGGAATGCAGAATGAAGCAGGGCAAAGACTAATAGAGTTTTGCCAAGAAAATGCACTGGTTATAGCAAATACCCTCTTTCAACAACACAAGAGAAGACTCTACCTATGGACATCATCAGATGGTCAACACCAAAATCAGATTGATTATATTCTTTGCAGCTAAAGATGGAGAAACTTTATAGAGTCAACAGAAACAAGACCAGGAGCTGACTGTGGCTCAGATCATGAACTCCTTATTGCCAAACTCAGATTTAAATAGAAGACAGTAGGGAAAACCACTAGACCATTCAGGTATGACCTATCAAATACCTTATGATTATACAGTGAAAGTGAGAAATAGATTTAAGGGCCTAGATCTGATAGATAGAGTGCTTGATGATCTATGGAATGAGGTTCATGACATTGTACAGGAGACAGGGAACAAGACTATTCCCATGGAAAAGAAATGTAAAAAAGCAAAATGGCTGTCTGAGGAGGCCTCACAAATAGCTGTGAAGAGAAGAGAAGTGAAAAGCAAAGGAGAAAAGGAAAGATACAAGCATCTGAATGCAGAGTTCAAAGAATAGCCAGAAGAGATAAGAAAGCATTCCTCAGCGACAATGCAAAGAAATGGAGGAAAACAACAGAATGGGAAAGACTAGAGATCTCTTCAAGAAAATTAGAGACACCAAGGGAACATTTCAGGCAAACATGGGCTCGATAAAGGACAGAAATAGTCTGGACCTATCAGAAGCAGAAGATAGTAAGAAGAGGTGGCAAGAATACACAGAAGAACTATACAAAAAGAGATGTTCATAAACCAGATAATCACGATGGTGTGATCACTCACCTAGAGCCAGACATCTTGGAATGTGAAGTCAAGTGGCACTTAGAAAGCATGACTACGAACAAAGCTAGTGGAGGTGATGGAATTCCAGTAGAGCTATTTCAAATCCTGAAAGATGATGCTGTGAAAGTGCTGCACTCAATATGTCAGCAAATTTGGAAAACTCAGCAGTGGCCACAGGACTGGAAAAGATCAGTTTTCATTCCAATCCCAAAGAAAGGCAATGCCAAAGAAAGCTACCGCACATTGCACTCATCTCACATTCTAGCAAAGTAGTGCTCAAAATTCTCCAAACCAGGATTCAGCAGTACGTGAACTGTAAACTTCCAGATGTTTAAGCTGGTTTTAGTAAAGGAAGAGGAATCAGAGATCAAATTGCCAACATCTACCACATCCTGGAAAAAGCAAGAGAGTTCCAGAAAAACATATATTTCTGCTTTATTGACTGCGCCAAAGCCTTTGACTGTGTGGATCACAATCAACAGTGGAAAATTATGAAAGAGATAGGAATACCAGACCACCTATCCTGCCTCTTGAGAAATCTGTACACAGGTCAGGAAGCAACAGTTCAAACTGGATATGGAACAACAGACTGGTTCCAAATAGGAAATAGGAAAAGGAGTACATCAAGGCTGTATATTGTCACCCTGCTTATTTAACTTCTATGCAGAGTACATCATGAGAAATGCTGGGCTGGAAGAAACACAAGCTGGAATCAAGATTGGTGGGAGAAATATCAATAACCTCAGATATGCAGGTGACACCACCCGTATGGCAGAAAGTGAAGAGTAACTAAAAACTCTCTTGATGAAAGTAAAAAAAGAGAGTGAAAAGGTTGTCTTAAAGCTCCACATTCAGAAAACAAAGATCATGGCAACTGGTCTAATCACTTTATGGATAGTAGATGGGGAAACAGTGTCAGACTTTTTTTTTTTTTTTAAATCTCCAAAATCACTGCAGATGATGAATGCAGCCATGAAACTAAAAGACGCTTACTCTTTGGAAGAAAAGTTATGACCAACCTACATAGCATATTCAAAAGCAGAGACATTACTTTGCTAACAAATGTCCATCTAGTCAAGGCTACGGATTTTCCAGTGGTCATGTATGGATGTGAGAGTTCAACTGTGAAGAAAGCTGAGCACCAAAGAATTGATACTTTTGAACTGTGGTGTTGGAGAAGACTCTTCAGAGTCCCTTGGACTGCAAGAAGATCCAACCTGTCCATTCTGAAGGAGATCAGCCCTGGGATTTCTTTGGAAGGAATGATGCTGAAGCTGAAACTC
>SJYW01051667.1:237368-267657 GCA_006410735.1 Raphicerus campestris
CTACCGCACATTGCACTCATCTCACATTCTAGCAAAGTAGTGCTCAAAATTCTCCAAACCAGGATTCAGCAGTACGTGAACTGTAAACTTCCAGATGTTTAAGCTGGTTTTAGTAAAGGAAGAGGAATCAGAGATCAAATTGCCAACATCTACCACATCCTGGAAAAAGCAAGAGAGTTCCAGAAAAACATATATTTCTGCTTTATTGACTGCGCCAAAGCCTTTGACTGTGTGGATCACAATCAACAGTGGAAAATTATGAAAGAGATAGGAATACCAGACCACCTATCCTGCCTCTTGAGAAATCTGTACACAGGTCAGGAAGCAACAGTTCAAACTGGATATGGAACAACAGACTGGTTCCAAATAGGAAATAGGAAAAGGAGTACATCAAGGCTGTATATTGTCACCCTGCTTATTTAACTTCTATGCAGAGTACATCATGAGAAATGCTGGGCTGGAAGAAACACAAGCTGGAATCAAGATTGGTGGCAGAAATATCAATAACCTCAGATATGCAGGTGACACCACCCGTATGGCAGAAAGTGAAGAGTAACTAAAAACTCTCTTGATGAAAGTAAAAAAAGAGAGTGAAAAGGTTGTCTTAAAGCTCCACATTCAGAAAACAAAGATCATGGCAACTGGTCTAATCACTTTATGGATAGTAGATGGGGAAACAGTGTCAGACTTTTTTTTTTTTTTTAAATCTCCAAAATCACTGCAGATGATGAATGCAGCCATGAAACTAAAAGACGCTTACTCTTTGGAAGAAAAGTTATGACCAACCTACATAGCATATTCAAAAGCAGAGACATTACTTTGCTAACAAATGTCCATCTAGTCAAGGCTACGGATTTTCCAGTGGTCATGTATGGATGTGAGAGTTCAACTGTGAAGAAAGCTGAGCACCAAAGAATTGATACTTTTGAACTGTGGTGTTGGAGAAGACTCTTCAGAGTCCCTTGGACTGCAAGGAGATCCAACCTGTCCATTCTGAAGGAGATCAGCCCTGGGATTTCTTTGGAAGGAATGATGCTGAAGCTGAAACTCCAGCACTTTGACCACCTCATCCATTGGAAAAGACTCTGATGCTGGCAAGGATTGGGGGCAGGAGAAAAAGGGATGACAGAGGACAAGATGGCTGCATGGCATCACTGACTCAATGGATGCTAGTCTGAGTGAACTCTGGGAGTGGTGATGGACAGGGAGGCCTGGCGTGCTGTGATTCATGGAGTCGCAAGGAGTCGGACTAGACTGAGCGACTGAAGTGAACTGATGCTTACTGCAGTATCATTTTAAACAGCCAAGATATGTAAACAACCTTAGCGCCCATCAATAAATAGATGGATAAAGATGGAGTGTGTGTTTGTATTCACACATATATACAATGCAATAAATACAACGGCTTATTTCCTTCAGAATGGACTGGTTGGATCTCCTTGCAGTCCAAGGGACTCTCATGAGTCTTCTTCAACACCACAGTTCAAAAGCATCAATTCTTCGGCGCTCAGCCTTCTTCACATTTCAACTCTCACATCCATACATGACCACAGGAAAAACCATAGCCTTGAGTAGACGGACCTTAGTCTACAAAGTAATGTCTCTGCTTTTGAATATATTATGTAGGTTGGTCACAACTTTTCTTCCAAGGAGTGTCTTTTAATTTCATCGCTGCAGTCACCATCTGTAGTGATTTTGGAGCCCCCTCAAAAATAAAGTCTGACACTGTTTTCACTGTTACCCCATCTGTTTCCCATGAAGTGATGGGACCGGATGCCATGATCTTCGTTTTCTAAATGTTGAGCTTTAGGGATGCACATATCTACTTATTGTTCTTTTCTTCATGTAAATCCCCAGCCTAGGTCATGTGGTAGTTTTGTGTTAAATTTTGGGGGTTGGAGGATTCCTGTACTGTTTCTCATAGTATTTAATCAATTTATATTCTCACCAGATTACACAAGAGTTTCTCTTTTCTCCACATCCTTCAAAATCTTATTTGTTGTCTTGTTTTACAATTGTCTTTCTGACAGGTTTGAGATGTTATCTCATTGTGGTTTTGATTTGCATTTCTCTGATGATTAGTGATGATTCACATCTTCTTGTGTCCCTGTTATCATCTGTATGCCCTTGGAAACATTCAAAGAATCTTTGACCTATTCAGATCTTCTTCCCTTTTTAGATCAGGTTGTCTGGTTTGTTACTGTTAAGTTGTATCAGTTCTTTGTAAAGTTTGGAAATTAAGCTCTTGCCAGATACATTGTTTGCAAATATCTTCTCACATTTAGTAGATGGCCTTTTAATTTCATTGATAGTTTCCTTTGTAAGGCAAAAGCTTTTTAATTTGGTTGGGTCCCATATGTTTGTTTTTACCTTTTTTTTTTTTCCCTTGCTGAAAAAACATATCTTAAAAAATAATAATAATAAGAGTAATGTCAAAGAGCTTAATGCCTATATTTTCTAAAAGTTTTATGATTCCAGATCTTATATTTAAACCTTTAATACATTTTGAATTTATTATTGTGCATGGTGTGAGGAAATGTCCAGTTTTGTCTTTTGCAGCTCTCCAGTTTATTAAAGAAGCTATTTTTAGTCCATTTTATATTCTTGCCAACTTGTAGATTGATTGTTCCTGTAAGTCTGAGTTTATTTCTGGGATATCTCTTCTGTTCCATTGATCTGTGTGTCTGTTTATGCCAGTACTATATTGTTTGATGATTGTAGCTTTGAGGTATAGTTTGAAATTGGGGAGCATAATACATCAGCTTTGTTTTCCTAAGATTGTTTCTCTCAGCCAATCACCCTGGAATCTTGTCCCACTTACCACAAGGCTGTTACCACTCCTGGGATACTCCGGATTCTGTATAACTGTGTCAGGAACCAGCCCTACCCACCAGTGGGCCAAAACATAAGCTACAGTGCCTCCAGGATTCTGCAACTAGAAAATAAGGTGGGGGACCTTATTTTCTACCATTATTCCACCTACCATTGAGCAAGCACTAGCTTGGAACTCCATGAATCCCAGATTTACCAAACAGCAGTCATGGACATAAGCCAATACCAGTTCTGAGACACCTTGGATCCAGCAGCAATCCAACCCTGGATCCTGCCTTACTAACCAGTGGGCTGATACTTAACTTTGGGACACCTCAAACCCAACAGCCAACCATGTCAGGAACTGGTCCCACCTACCAGATCCAGGACTCCAATCCTTTAACCACCCACCCTGAACCTGGATCATTAGCACCTGGCTACCTACACACAAAGACCTCCACACAAGGCAGGACTTGGCAAACACCTGGATGGTGCCACCCACAGAAGTCAATCTTCTACAACAGAAGGATCCACACATCACATAGATGGGGCACCCATAAAGCATATAGCTCTAGTGACCAAAGGAGAGTGTGTTGCTGGGATCTATAGAATAACATCTATGAAGGGCCACCTCTCAAACATTGAGATTGTAACAAAACTAGCAAATACATAGAAATAAAAAAATAAAAATAAAAAAACTTGGATTTTCTATTGACCAAATATTTCCTTCATATTAGTGTCTCAGGACTTCAGAATGGTCTTAGGACTTCTCTAACAGGATGCCACAAATTGAAAGGACTCTCTCTCTCTCTCTTTTTTTTTTTTTAAATTAAAATGGTGATATCAGACTTCCCTAGTGGTTTAGTAGATAAGAATCTGCCTGCCAGTGCAGGGGACATGGGTTCAATCCCTGGCCCAGGAAGATTCCCTTTGCCATGGAGCTGCAACCACTGAGCCCAAGTCCTGCAACTGCTGAAACCCATGAGCCTAGAACCTGTGTTCTTGCAATAAGAGAAGCCACAGGGATGAGAAGCCTTTGTACTACAATAAAGAGTATCTTTTGCTCACCCCAACTTAGAGAAAAAAGCCTGTATGCAGCCAGGAAGATCCCGTGTAGACAAGAATAGAAACAACTATATTAATTATAAAACACACAAACAGAAACAGTGATGCCCTCTTCAGCTCTAGTCTTCTGCACTCCACTATTTTTCAATTGTGAAGTGAAATGCCTCCAGAATATCTTAGTGCTTAGAATGTCATCTAGTATGATAAGATGCTGCTTTTTAAATGCTGGTTTGCATATCTGGGGAGGAAACATGAAATTACTGAATGCAGGAAGTCTCTCTACATTCTTTATAAAGTACAGTTTATATCCATTATTTAAATAATACAGGTTAAAATGAACAAAAAATTAAGCACATTTTATCTTCAAAATAAAGTCTTACCTAAATGAATACTTAAAAAGGTAGTTTAAACCATGAAATTTAAGGCAGTGATCACTTTTTACTTTATAAAAGATTCAGCCAAGTAGAACTGTGTAACTTAAACTAAAAATAAACATAATTCTATTAAATGATTATGTTAACAGTTAGCTATGAACATTTATTTTACCTGATGTAAGTATCTGGAGCAAATAGTAAGTGAATGAAATTGATCACTCAAGGCTACTACATTGCTTCATAGCTATTCAGTGGTTTCCTTTACTAATGCCTCAATAAACCCTAGAAATTGAAGAAAATTCCAGACTCTTTAGCACTAAATGTTCTCAGATACTATGATTTATTTTCACTGAAAATAAATGGTGAATAATCAAATGTATCCATATAACAATTGCTCTATGAATATAAGTAGAAACCCATTTTAGTATACTTTGGGGAACATTTATCTTATAAAGTAAGCATATATGGAAGGAAAGTTAGATAAGTAAGATTAGATGGGGCATGTGTAATTCACTGTATTTTCTAGAATAACTTGGGTACCAATCTGTCCCAGGAAACTTTTATTAGCCAACAACAATAATTTAAAAGCTCAATATTGTAATGACTTAGAAATTTTTGAGTAATCAAAATATAATTAGATTTCTTGCATCTTCTTACCAGGGTGTCTATTGGACATTCTGTGTGTTTCTGCTTCTAACTTTATACCAGGGGAACATTACCATGAAACTACTGGAGCAATTGTGCCCACATACTCAAGAGTTCCTTCAAGTTCCTTGAAGTTTACATTATGCCAAGGCAATCGTTAGTCGATAACTGACTACTGCAGGGTCATGAAAACCCCCTCCTTGTTTCTAACCATGGCCAACACTGAGGCACAGTTTATACCCTAGNCTTCCTGTCTCTTATACACATCTAGCACATTTTATCTTCAAAATAAAGTCTTACCTAAATGAATACTTAAAAAGGTAGTTTAAACCATGAAATTTAAGGCAGTGATCACTTTTTACTTTATAAAAGATTCAGCCAAGTAGAACTGTGTAACTTAAACTAAAAATAAACATAATTCTATTAAATGATTATGTTAACAGTTAGCTATGAACATTTATTTTACCTGATGTAAGTATCTGGAGCAAATAGTAAGTGAATGAAATTGATCACTCAAGGCTACTACATTGCTTCATAGCTATTCAGTGGTTTCCTTTACTAATGCCTCAATAAACCCTAGAAATTGAAGAAAATTCCAGACTCTTTAGCACTAAATGTTCTCAGATACTATGATTTATTTTCACTGAAAATAAATGGTGAATAATCAAATGTATCCATATAACAATTGCTCTATGAATATAAGTAGAAACCCATTTTAGTATACTTTGGGGAACATTTATCTTATAAAGTAAGCATATATGGAAGGAAAGTTAGATAAGTAAGATTAGATGGGGCATGTGTAATTCACTGTATTTTCTAGAATAACTTGGGTACCAATCTGTCCCAGGAAACTTTTATTAGCCAACAACAATAATTTAAAAGCTCAATATTGTAATGACTTAGAAATTTTTGAGTAATCAAAATATAATTAGATTTCTTGCATCTTCTTACCAGGGTGTCTATTGGACATTCTGTGTGTTTCTGCTTCTAACTTTATACCAGGGGAACATTACCATGAAACTACTGGAGCAATTGTGCCCACATACTCAGAGTTCCTTTAAGTTCCTTGAAGTTTACATTATGCCAAGGCAATCGTTAGTCGATAACTGACTACTGCAGGGTCATGAAAACCCCCTCCTTGTTTCTAACCATGGCCAACACTGAGGCACAGTTTATACCCTAGAGCTATTTTAAGAGATCAGAATGAGGCTTTAAATGAAATCAAACCTTTACTGGGCTTCTTCCCTTTTTTCTCTTGGTTCCTTTATACACATAAAGATTTTTGCTTGGAACATTTACTTAACAAACCCAATGCATGTTAATCTTCATCTCAGGACTTGCTTCTGACATGTATCTTTCATGTGCATTTGTTTTAGGCAGAGGGAACTGGGAATGCAAGAGAAGGGAGAGAATCATAGAATGCCATGGCAACTATTTCTATCTACCCTCTTAATTTGGAACCCCAAAAGATTTCAGCTTTTGAAAGAAGACACTGCTTGCTCTATCGGCTCCTTTTTGAGATTCTGAATAATGTCCACAATGAGTTGACAAACTATTGGAACATGTTAGGGAAAAGGGAATTATCCAAATTTTTATGGCAAGCTCAAGGATTGTTGACTTTAAAACAAGAGGAGTAAATAAACTTATTAGCATTTATAATACAGGGTTTTGGCAGTAGAGACAGTGGTAGGCATCATGAGAGCAGTTAACATGTTCAGACTTGTTCATGATCATATGAGACAACACACACAGTCATCCCTTTAAAGTACAGTCAGAGCTTATGGATCGCCAGAGATAATAAAATCCTTATACCATTGTAAAGGTATCCTCACTTGATTAGGATACACTCAGGTTACACATAAGACATAGATATTTCTAAGAGACCTTATATTTCTTTACAACGTTGTTTGTCCTCAGTCATGTCTTACTCTTTGTGACCCCATAGACTGTAGCTTGCCAGGCTCCTCTGTTCATAGAACTTTCCAAGCAAGAATACTGGAGTGGGTTGTTGCCATGCCCTGCTCCAGGGGAACTTTCTGACCCAGGGATCGGACATGGGTCTCCTGGATTGCAGGCAGACTCTTTATCATCTGAGTTACCAAGGAAGCACAGTAATGCCACAAATGCTAAGCATAATATTAGGTGAAGAAATGATATTAAAAATACTGATGTGGGATGCCATTCCTTTCTCCGGGGGTTGGGGGATCTTCCCAACCCAAGAGTGAACCCAAGTTTCCTACATTGCAGGTAGATTCTTTACCATCTGAACCACCAGGGAGTGACAACATTAATAATACTAACAGCTAATATACTAATAGCTAATACAACACCCAGTTTCTCAAAATATTTATTGACCAATATAGCAAATTTCCTGGGTATAATAAGTCTCATATAGTTTTCCCATTATAGAGATGAGGGAATGAGAGTGAGACATATTTAAAGTGGCACAGCTATTACATGATAGAATATATGCTTACTTTATACTTAATATGTGATAATTTGGCTAGATGAATTTCTAAACACTTAATCTAAAATTTTATAATTTGGCAAAGTGCATAATCCTCTCCCAATTTGAGACACTTCATATTTCTGAAAGGGGAAGGTATTCAGGCAGGACATCCATATAGAAAACATTGCAATAGATCAGGTGATCTATTGAGATATGATAATATGGATCACAATAAACTGGAAAATTCTGAAAAAGATAAGAATACCAGACCACCTGACCTGCCTCTTGAGAAACCTCTATGCAGGTCAGGAAGCAACAGTTAGAACTGGACATGGAACAACAGACAGGTTCCAAATAGGAAAAGGAGTACGTCAAGGCTGCGTTTTGTCACCCTGCTTATTTAACTCCTATGCAGAGTACATCATGAGAAACGCTGGGCTGGAAGAAGCACAAGCTGGAATCAAGATTGCCGGGAGTAATATCAATCACCTCAGATATGCAGATGACACCACCCTTATGGCAGAAAGTGAAGAGGAACCAAAAAGCTTCTTGATGAAAGTGAAAGAGGACAGTGAAACAGTTGGCTTAAAGCTCAACATTCAGAAAACTGAGACCATGGCATCTGGTCTCATCACTTCATAGGAAATAGATGGAGAAACAGTGGAAACAGTGTCAGACTTTGTTTTTTGGGGCTCCAAAATGACTTTGATGCTGGGAGGGATTGGGGGCAGGAGGAGAAGGGGATGACCAAGGATGAAATGGCTGGATGGCATCATGGACTCGATGGATGTGAATCTGAGTGAACTCCAAGAGATGGTGATGAACAGGGAGGCATGGCGTGCCTCATGGGGTCGCAAAGAGTCGGACACGACTGAGCAACTGAACTGAACTGAACTGAAACTGAAAATCACTGCAGATGGTGACTGCAGCCATGAAATTGAAAGATGCTTACTCCTTGAAAGGAAAGTTATGACCAACCTAGATAGCATATTCAAAAGCAGGACATTACTTTTCCAACTAAGGTCCATCTAGTCAAGGCAATGATTTTTCAAGTAGTCATGTGTGGATATGAGAGTTAGACTGTGAAGAAAGCTGAGCACCAAAGACTTGATGCTTTTGAACTGTGGTGTTGGGGAAGACTCTTGAGAGTTCCTTGGACTGCAAGGAGATCCAACCAGTTCATTCTAAATGAGATCAGTTCTGGGTGTTCATTTAAAGGACTGATGCTAAAGGTGAAACTCCAGTACTTTGGCCACCTCATACAAAGAGTTGACTCATTGGAAAAGACCCTGATGCTGGGAAGGATTGGGGGCAGAAGGAAAAGGGGACGACAGAAGATGAGATGGCTGGATGGCATCACGGACTCTATGGACATGAGTTTGAGTAAACTCTGGGAGTTGGTGATGGACAGGGAGGCCTGGTGTATTGCGATTCATGGAGTCGCAAAGAGTCGGACACGACTGAGCGACTGAACTGTACTGAACTGAATATCTAAATTACTGAGCAAGAGTTGAAAAAAGACAAGAGAATATTTAGAGGACTCAAAGTATATTTTAAAGACCTAAACTGCACAACAATTCATATATTCTTAAATTATGCAGTTTTTTTTTCTTTAAATATCAACTTTCATTCTTTCTGCATTAGCCCATGTCATCTCTCTGTACTCTACTGAGTTTGGTGGGTCTACTTCAGAGAGAATTTTCTATTTTTTCTCAATGAAATACTGTAACAAATAGGAAATATTTTTATTAACAAGATCATATTTACTGATTTTAAATGTTTTATCTTTTTCACGAGATTTTCACCTCAATCCTGAAAGAGTTGTCTTATACTTAGTATTCTATTCTACACCATTATTGAATAATTTCCATATTGATACATGTTATTGATCAAAAAATGTTTTAAGATTTTTTTATGATTTGTGGAAATAATAGTATTGCGTGTGTGTGTGCTCAGTCACTCAGTCATGTCTGATTCTTTGTGACGCTATGGGCTGTAGCCCCCCAAGCTCCTCTCTTCAGGGATTTTCCAGGCAAGGATACTAGAGTATGTTACAATTTCCTTCTCCAGGAATTCTTCCCAACCCAAGAATCAAAGTATCCTGTATTTCATGGATTCTTTACTGCTAAGTTACTGGGGAAGCCTGGAAATAATACTATAAAATAATAATAATATCATTAAAATAATATTTAAGGTCCCCAGTTCCCCCTTTCATTGCAAATGAAGGAATCATCTGAATATATAATAAATAATACTCTTATTCAACTGTGTTGGGATCTTTGGGACAAAAAAGAGGCTTTTATATCTGCTCTTCCTTTCCAGGTGCTGATTCATCTGAAGTGAGATTGAATTAAAATAGTAGACTACTTTTAATCTTATTTAATTTTTTTTACATTTAAACATGTGAAGATAGTATTGATATGATCTTTCATGATGATTGCATCAAAACAAAGTCATAGAAATTTAGCACTGATATTGAAAATTGTTCATTCTTTCAATTATTAAATTATTAATTGAAAGGTTTCCTTTCTTAATAGTGTTTATACACAAAAGTTCTTGTTCCACAGTTGAGAAACAGAAGCAATTTATTCCTTCTAAGGAAATGTACTGAATTCAGCTTCAAAGGTGAGTTGAATTCACTTCCCATAAAAATGGTACTATAAGTTTTTATTTACCCCCTCCAGTGAACCATTATACAATTTCCTATACTTTTTGTCTTTCCAATCTTGGTTACTTTGAGTCCATTCCATTGTACATTCTGAGAAGGCAATGGCAACCCACTCCAGTACTCTTGCCTGGGAAATCCCATGGACAGAGGAGCCTGGTAAGCTACAGTCCACGGGGTTACAAAGAGTCGGACGTGACTGAGAGACTTCACTTTCACTTTTCACTTTCATGCACTGGAGAAGGAAATGGCAACCCACTCCAGTATTCTTGCCTGGAGAATCCCAGAGACAAGAGCCTGGTGGGCTGCCGTCTATGGGGTCGCACAGAGTTGGACACGACTGATGTGACTTAGCAGCAGCAGCAACAGCAGCAGCAGCATTGTACATTCTCAGTAACATCTTCACTCTTGCATTGGAGCACGTTTTCTCTATTACTAAAGTTCCTTCAGGCTGTAAGAATGTAATTTTTTTCCTCTGAATAGTAGATTTTCTTCACTCTCAGGTTTTCCCTGGATCTTGTGTATTTCTTATTTGATATCAGTCTCGAGGTGGACACGACTGAGCAACATTCACTTTCTCTACATTTACCGTTAGACTTTGCTCTGTTTGTTCGTTTCTGCTTTTTATTTCTACTGCTCTTCCTTTGGGTTTGATATTCACAATTTCTTAATAAATGAGCTTATTGGATACATCAGTCAGCATTCTGTATAAAATCACATACTAAGCAGTCGTTATGCAGGCTATCTAATAAGCGAAGGTGACTATTCCTTGTCCAGTTTGTTGAGACCAGGTTCAGAGAAGTTTCTATGATACTTCTTTTCTCATGTGAATGATATAGAAATCAGGATGCTTAAAACTCTGTGAGCTTTCCAGTATATTTGGTTTACTGAAAAACTATCCCCAAAAGAATCTATTGACTTAATGTGTCTTGGTTCAGTTCAGTTCAGTTCATTCGCTCAGTTCATTCACTCATTTGTATCTGGCTCCTTGTGACCCCGTGGGCTCAAACTCATGTCCACTGAGTCAGTGATGCCATCCAACCATATATAGTCTGCCGTCCTCTTCTTCTCATGCCTTCAATCTTTCCCAGAATCAGAGTCTTTCCTAGAGTCAGTTCTTCACATCAGGAAGCCAAAGTATTGGAGTTTCAGCTTCAACATAAGTCCTTCCAATGAACATTCAGGACTTATTTCCTTTAGGATTGACTGCTTTGATCTCCTTGCAGTCCAAGGGACTCTCAAGAGTCTTATCCAACACTACAGTTCAAAAGCATCAATTCTTTGGCACTCAACAAACTTTACAGTCTAACTCATATCCATACATGACTACTGGACAAACCATAGCTTTGACTAGACAGATCTTTGTCAGCAAAATGATGTCTCTGCAATATGCTGTCTAGGTTGGTCATAGCTTTTCTTCCAAGGAGCAAGTGTCTTTTAATTTCATGGCTGTCGTCACTATCCACAGTGATTTTGGAACCCCCCAAAAATTAAGTCTGTCACTTTTTTCATTGTTTCCCCATGAAGTGATGGGACCAGATGCTATGATCTTAGTTTTTTGAATGTTGAGTTTTAAGCCTCTTATCCTTATCCGTTGTAGGGCAGACCAAATGAAATCCACAATCACAGAAAACTAATCAAACTGATCACATGGACAACTGATCACATGGACCATAGCCTTGTCTAACTCAATGAAACTATGAGCTATGCTGTGTAAGGCCACCCAAAATTGATTGTTCATGGTGGAGTTCTGGAGAAGGGAATGGAAAACCTGTTTAGTATTCTTGCCTTGAGAACACCATGAACAGTATAAAAAAATAAAAAGAGATGTATCTTGGTAGACATCCCTAAAGAGATGAGGTCCAAGTCAAATCCTAAAGGATAAATAAAAGTAAAGAAAAACAACAGGAAAACCATGGTGGGAAGGATATTTCAGAAAAGAATTGCTATGAATGTTTATTCTTTTATATGACAAATGCATCTGTTTCCTATATTGAAGTTAAGTGAAAGTCACTCACTTGTGTCCTACTCTTAGAGAACCCATGGACTGTATAGTCCATGGAATTGTCCAGTCCATAATACTGGAATGGGTAGCCTTTTCCTTCTCCAGGGTTCTTCCCAACCCAGGGATCCAACCCAGGTCTCCTGCATTGCAGGTGGATTCTTTACCAGCTGAGCCACAAGGAAAGCCCAAGAATACTGGAGCGGGTAGCCTATCTCTTCTCCAATAGATCTTCATGACCGAGGAATCAAACAGCGGTCTCCTGCAATGCAGATGGATTCTTTACCAACTGAGGTGTCAGGCAAGCCCTTAATCTAGATCAGTATATAATCTTAGAGATACCTATGTTAAGCAAACAGTGACTTGGTGTTCTTTAACAATAATCAATATCAAGGCTACAAAGTACAAAGAGCTTTATTCGGGGTTTTAAGAATTGCAATTCAGGAGACACATATTCAGGTAAAACCAAAAATATGTTCTTGGAAAGAGAAAGAGTTAGAGGCAAAAATCCAAAGATTACTTAAGAATTATGATTGACCCTAGTATAAGAAAAAAATATTTGTTTTTAAGAGATAGACTGTGCTATGCTCAGTCATTCAGTCCCATCCAATTCTTTGCCACCCCAACGGACTGTAGCCCACCAGGCTTCTCTGTGGGATTTCTCAGGTGAGAATATTGCAGTGGATTGCCATATTCTTATCCAGGGAATTTTCCAAGCCAGGGACCAAACCCATGTCTCTGGCATTGCAGGCAGATTCTTTACTGCTTAGCCATCAGGGAAGTCCATAGATACTAAACTCCCGTTAGCAAAAATATAGATAAACCAACATGCTAAAATCAATCCCAAGATTTATAGCAGAAGTCTAAGTTTTGTATATACTATTAATACAATAATGCTTTTTAAAAGTTTTGTTTATTCTTTGTAATTGTTCTTTCCCAAGACATAATCCTCTAGGAGAAACAAAAATTTGAGTTGACCATGCATCACAAATATTGTTTTTTATGAATAGATATAACTATATTCCCCATGGCTTCCCTTGTGGCTCAGACAGTAAAGAGTCTGCCTGCAGTGCAGGAGACCTGGGTTCAATCCCTGGGTTGGGAAGACCCTCTGGAAGAGGGAATGGCAATCCACTCCAATTTTCATGCCTGAAAAATTCCATGGACAGAGAAGCCTGGTGGGTAACTGTCCATGGGGTCCCATAGAGTTGGACACAACTGAGTGGCTAACACACACAACTATATTTCCAAGTCATTACTTGAGAATAAACACAACATTTCAAATAAGAAGGCCTGCTTCTATAATCAAAAGTTGAAAAAAAAAAAAGAAGACCAATGAATCACAAGTAATAATTAATAAAAGTTTATTGTGCACACACTAAAAAGAGTTTATAAACTGGGAGTACTCAAATCAAGACGCATAGAGTGTGGTGAACAGTTTATATATTGTATAGGCTGTGACTGTTCTTCAAATTGGTTTGAATTTTATAATTTTTTAAAAGGGAATTGGGTAGTAGTTACCTTGAATCAGTTTGGGGAACAGTTTAAGTTTCACTTTTCATTGTCAGGGGCATAAGCAAGAGAAGTGACCCATATCAAGTTAGCTTCACTTGTGTTGCAAAAGCTTTTTGACTAAAATGGTTTTGTCTGCTTAGAGAATTTTTAAGTCTGGTCTCCTCTTGTGTTTGACTTTAACAGTACTAATTATTTTTAATGTAATGTTATCTTTCAGCTTTGTTTCATGCTGTCTTAAATAACTAACTAGCCTAGGAATTTCAGCAAGAACTGATTTAAATACCATGAACTTCAAATTATTTGATGTTGAACTGAATTATATAAGATGCATTAAGACTTGACTATCCCATATTTTTAGGAACTTTTTGAAGAGTAATTATGAAGACTGTATAGTCTGCCAGGCTCCTCTGTCCATGGAATTTTTCAAGCTAGAATATTAGAGTGGGAGCCATTCCCTTCTGCAGGGGATCTTCCCAATCTAGGGGTCTAACCCAGGTCTCTCTCATTGCAGGTGTATTCTTATCATCTGAGTCACCAGGGAAGAAGACATTTGTGAACTAATTAAATTTATAAGGTATTGTGAATCTGGTTTCTACAATTTTAGATGAAAAAATATGTATATATAGAGAAATTATCAACAAAAAGAGAAATAATTAGAAATAAAAGTAAGCTTGATAAATAAATGTTGCAGGAGATTAAGGAGAAATTGTTCCAATATAGACAGAGCAGTAAACAAATACTAAGAGGCAGTCCACTATGCTGTGTCAAAATTTTATTATCTGAACAACCACAAAAAGACAACTGAGCTGACCTATTTTACAAAACAGGAGCAAATTAAATATCCCTGTACTTTCTCAAATAACCCAGATATTTGGTCACCAAAATATCTGGATGCATAGCTGATGATTTGTTTCCTACTCCTACTATAATAAGCAAATAAATTGATATAAATGCCCTCAATATTAAACAAGGTCAGTGTATTTTTGTCACATCTTCAGTTCTTTCAGTTACATAATTTTAGTTCTGATAAAGAACTACTTTACTTTGTGGAATAGAAAGATTTTCCTATCACCCTAATTATAGAACTGTGTGAAACTGAATTACTTTCTAGGTTCTTCCAGTAAATCTGGTAGGAATATTAAACTTAAATTAGTCTTTTTCTTGAAACTCTATTATGCCCTTTCTGGAATAGGAAAGAGTAAAGAATTTCAACTGTCTGATGACAAATACATACAAAAAGGCTATGGTTTTTGATCTAAGACTAGGAGGAAGTCATAAGGTCTCCAGACACTTGACTGAAGGTTAATTAATAAGTATCTGTATTCATTTTCACAGCTATATTTTTATTTGCTACCAATTGGCTTAGCAGATGGTAAGGACTAGAAATCTGGTACATCTTGAAAAATAATCAAATCTCATCAAGTCAATTAGTTTTAGAAACTACATTAGAAATTCTTTGCTGACTTAAGGAGAAACAGTTCACTAATGTTTGTTCTGGGAATAAAATTTGTGCCCCAAACATTTCTTCTCTAGTTAATTCCCGCCTGCTTCTCTGACTCTGCACATACCCCTCCACATGACTCTGCATATACCCCTCCACACACACACACACACACACACACACACACATATGGTGGTGGAAATAAATAAAAGCAAGGATGGTGTAGTGGTGGTAGTTTAGTTGCTAAGTCATGTCCAACTCTTTTGCAACCCTGTGGACTGTAGTTGGCCAGGCTTCTCTGTCCATGGAATTTTCGAGGCAAGAATACCGGAGTGAATTGCCATTTTCTTGTCCAGGGGATCTCCCCAACCCAAGAATCGAACTTGTGTTTCCTGCTTTGCAGGCAGATTCTTTACGATTGAGCCACCTGGGAAGCCCTGAAGTGAGGATATTTTCACCTACATGAAATTTTAACAAGTTAGCCTAGTCTCAGACTTGGAGAAGTCACCAGAAGCTGATTTGGCCCACTTTGGCTCACTCCAATGACTGAAAACAAGTTTTTCTTCTTTTAAATGAACATATACACATACACATGGAAGAAAAAGAAAAGTGAAATCCCAAAGCAGTGGAAAAGTATAGGTAGAATAACAGGGTATATTCTCCAAAGGAATTAGTTAGTCTACTGCCAGCAAACCCAAGGTAATTAACACTAACATCACAAAAGGTAGATATTTTTAAGACGAGAAAAAAAAATGATCTGAAAAAAATTTAAATGTTAAAAAATTCACTCTCTTCAAAATTATTTGATAACCAATTAAGTAAAAAGATTTTGACAAGAGTTGAATTCTTTAATGCCCCTACTGATAGCAGGTCAGAGATAGGGCCATAGCATCACTAGAATCCTTTCCTAAATATTCCTATTTACTGATGCACAAAGATACAAAAATACTAAACACTGTGAAAGCAATGCCAAAAATATAAATATATACAATAAAATTATAAACCAATTCTTTATGTTAAATAATTTTTATTGTTGTTGGTAATAGTATTAATTTATACATTTATTTAAAATGTACATGCTTTAAAAATAGTAGTAGTGTTTTTTTTTTAAACTTCTACACTAGGTGGGATTCTAGGACAAAAATATAGTGAACAAAAACATACAAAATCCTGGCTTTATAGGGTTTACTTTGTATTGAGATAACTGATATGAAACATTGAACTCAAAATGTAGTGTAATACAAGGTGATGCCCACTTGAAAAAAAAATAAAGTAGTGATTAGGGATAAGGGATTTTAGGAAAGGGTAGTTGTAACTTTATATGGGTTGGTCAACATGAACCAAGATCCAAAGGTTAAGAAGAGAACTATATGAGGAAGAAGAAAGAGTAGTTGAGAGGATTAAAGAAGTCTGTCTTTGCTTGAGTTGTAACAGAGAGATAATACTGTATCAGTGAGCAAACTGAGTAAAAAGAATAAAGAAGACAGCATGATGCAATGGTACGTAGGTAATAGCAAGTGAAATTGGAGGAATTTTGAAAGTTTTTAGCGTGGTACTCCAAGTCTTTTCCTATGAGAATAGATTGACAACGACAAAAGCTGAGGCATGAAGAGTACTGGAAAAGTCTAGATTTTAGATATAAATTAGGAAGTCATAGGAAACATGGATATTAATGACACCTGACAATATTTTATTATAAAGTAATAGTTTTACCTGATCTTCCAGGTAATAGTTTTTTGTTGTTGTTTTTTTTTTTTTTAAGAAATCATCAACAATGAGACATACAGTTCAATAGCTCTTAGACTCTTGAAAATAAGTTTGAAAACCACTAGTTGTCTGTGAATAAATGTAAAGAATATGGTCTGCTCCCTGAATTTAATTTTGCAATGATATATTTTCTGCTATCTTTAAGCAAAAACTTGAAAAAACCTGGTAAGTCAACTCATATCAGGCATGACCATCACCTAGGAGCTTGTTAGAAATTTGTAATCTGGTACAGCATCCAGTATCTACTAATTTTTATTAATGTTAAAGTTTGAGCAACACTATTCTCTGTGGATTTCCTTGGTGGTTCAGTGATAAAGAACCCTCTTGCCAATACGGGAGAGGCAGGCTCAATCACTGGGTCAGGAAGAGCCCCTGGAGAAGGAAATGGCAACCAAACTTAAGCATTCTCGCCTGGGAAATCCCCTGAACAGAGGAGCATGGCAGACTACAGTCCATAGCATTGCAGAAGAGTTGGACATGACTTAGTGACTAAACAACAACACTTCTATCTATAAAATTAAATTTATAAATTAAAAGATAGAGACTGATTATGACAAGAGAACATAGGATTCCTGGATCCTTTACATTCATTTCTGTCTTTGATTGTTTCTGATGATTTTTATTTCCTTAACAAGATAACCACTTTGACACAAGTTTATCATAATCATAAAATCAAGAGATAAGGACTTTGCTTTGTTTATTGCTGTGTCCACAGCATCCAGAATAGTTTCTTAGCCTAAGTAGGTGCCAAGCTTTGAATTAAGTAATATTTTTGCATATACCTCAGGCTTACTGAAAGTTTAAACCAACCAGACACAAGAATGCACAGACAAATGTGAAAATGAAATTAACTGAATATACATTGGCCAACAATATTTATCTTGCTTGCTCCAGAAACAGACACTCACTTTCTCAAGCTCTTTTTATGTGACATTTGCTTACAATCAGCCAAAGCTAGACATATGGTCAAACTCAAAAATAATATGCAAGGTCATAGATACCACCTCCTGATTATGGAATCTGAAATATAACTACATAAATGATGTAAGGAAAGGATGACACAAAAATTTTAGGCTATTAGGTCAACTTAATTTATCAATATTATGTGCTAGATTTGCTTACTTCATACTGAATTGATTCACAATCATCACAACCTGAAGTATTTTCCATCAACCCTTCCAAACTTTGCTCAAATATCTCCTTCATAATTCTTCTGATCACCCTAGCAAAAATTAAGTTTTCTCTGTTTTCTATGTCTCCATGTTACTTTCTTTATATCTGTATTTTAGCATTCCATCTTATACATCATTTTAGTTAGTTCGGGACACTCCTGGGCCTCTATCCAAGCCAACCAATACTGTGAAATCCAACAAGTTGCCAAAATATAAAAATGTCTAATTGATAGGGCTTTTCAGAGGGAGGTTCTCTAAATTGTTATAGGAAGGAATGGAGGGGGATAAAATATGCTTATAATTTTTATCCTTCCTCTTTGATTTTAGAAGGCCTTATGGAAATCCTGTTTTCCCATATTTACTTTGGAAGCAGCATCTCAAATCAAGGGTTACAAACCCATGGTGCTCACACAGACTCTGAGCAATTTCTAATTTTGTCATATCTTGATTTCCCAAGATGCTACTATGTGACAATTTGTATGCTACCTCCTCTTCCTCTTATCAGTTTCCCTGGTTTCCCAAGCATACTTCTCATTGGGATGAACTAAAATTCATTTTCTTATAATTAAATGCATTTGAAATGAAGTTCACCAAGCATGAAAATTTCTCCAATCTTCTGTAAACAAAGGCCCAGTAATGAAATCTGTAAAAAGAAGTTCTTAACTTTAAACACACAGGTCAAGTGAGTGTGCTTTAAAATTATTTTTAAAAGCACTAAAGTTTGAGGTAAAATTTTATATATTATTAAAACATAGGGAAACATCTGTTGAAGTGAAGTTATATGAAAATTCNCTGGTACAGCATCCAGTATCTACTAATTTTTATTAATGTTAAAGTTTGAGCAACACTATTCTCTGTGGATTTCCTTGGTGGTTCAGTGATAAAGAACCCTCTTGCCAATACGGGAGAGGCAGGCTCAATCACTGGGTCAGGAAGAGCCCCTGGAGAAGGAAATGGCAACCAAACTTAAGCATTCTCGCCTGGGAAATCCCCTGAACAGAGGAGCACGGCAGACTACAGTCCATAGCATTGCAGAAGAGTTGGACATGACTTAGTGACTAAACAACAACACTTCTATCTATAAAATTAAATTTATAAATTAAAAGATAGAGACTGATTATGACAAGAGAACATAGGATTCCTGGATCCTTTACATTCATTTCTGTCTTTGATTGTTTCTGATGATTTTTATTTCCTTAACAAGATAACCACTTTGACACAAGTTTATCATAATCATAAAATCAAGAGATAAGGACTTTGCTTTGTTTATTGCTGTGTCCACAGCATCCAGAATAGTTTCTTAGCCTAAGTAGGTGCCAAGCTTTGAATTAAGTAATATTTTTGCATATACCTCAGGCTTACTGAAAGTTTAAACCAACCAGACACAAGAATGCACAGACAAATGTGAAAATGAAATTAACTGAATATACATTGGCCAACAATATTTATCTTGCTTGCTCCAGAAACAGACACTCACTTTCTCAAGCTCTTTTTATGTGACATTTGCTTACAATCAGCCAAAGCTAGACATATGGTCAAACTCAAAAATAATATGCAAGGTCATAGATACCACCTCCTGATTATGGAATCTGAAATATAACTACATAAATGATGTAAGGAAAGGATGACACAAAAATTTTAGGCTATTAGGTCAACTTAATTTATCAATATTATGTGCTAGATTTGCTTACTTCATACTGAATTGATTCACAATCATCACAACCTGAAGTATTTTCCATCAACCCTTCCAAACTTTGCTCAAATATCTCCTTCATAATTCTTCTGATCACCCTAGCAAAAATTAAGTTTTCTCTGTTTTCTATGTCTCCATGTTACTTTCTTTATATCTGTATTTTAGCATTCCATCTTATACATCATTTTAGTTAGTTCGGGACACTCCTGGGCCTCTATCCAAGCCAACCAATACTGTGAAATCCAACAAGTTGCCAAAATATAAAAATGTCTAATTGATAGGGCTTTTCAGAGGGAGGTTCTCTAAATTGCTATAGGAAGGAATGGAGGGGGATAAAATATGCTTATAATTTTTATCCTTCCTCTTTGATTTTAGAAGGCCTTATGGAAATCCTGTTTTCCCATATTTACTTTGGAAGCAGCATCTCAAATCAAGGGTTACAAACCCATGGTGCTCACACAGACTCTGAGCAATTTCTAATTTTGTCATATCTTGATTTCCCAAGATGCTACTATGTGACAATTTGTATGCTACCTCCTCTTCCTCTTATCAGTTTCCCTGGTTTCCCAAGCATACTTCTCATTGGGATGAACTAAAATTCATTTTCTTATAATTAAATGCATTTGAAATGAAGTTCACCAAGCATGAAAATTTCTCCAATCTTCTGTAAACAAAGGCCCAGTAATGAAATCTGTAAAAAGAAGTTCTTAACTTTAAACACACAGGTCAAGTGAGTGTGCTTTAAAATTATTTTTAAAAGCACTAAAGTTTGAGGTAAAATTTTATATATTATTAAAACATAGGGAAACATCTGTTGAAGTGAAGTTATATGAAAATTCTGACTCATGAGAATAAGCCATCATTAATGGCAATAGATATGCATTGACTATTGACATTAATGGCATATCTATTAGCAAAAGATATGCATTGACACTAATTGCAATAGATATGCATAAGCAAATCACACACCTTACCTGCCTCCTGAGGAATTTGTATGCAGATCAAGAAGCAACAGTTAGAACCAGACATGGAACAACATACTGGTTCCAAATCGGGAAAGGGATATGTCAAGTCTGTATACTGTCACCCTACTTATTTATGGAGAAGGAAATGGCAATCCACTCTAGTATTCTTGCCTGGAGAATCCCATGGACAGAGAAGCCTAGTAGGTTACAGTCCACAGGGTCGCAAAGAGTTGGACATGTCTGAGTGACTTCACCTCACCTCATGAAGAGTATATCATGTGAAATGCTGGGTTGAGTAAAGCACAGGCTGGAATTAAGATTGCCAGAAGTATGAATAACTTCAGATATGCAGATGACACTACCCTATGGCAGAAAGCGAAGAGGAACTGAAGAACCTCCTGATGAAAGAGGAGAGTGAAAAATCTGACTTAAAACTCAAGATTCAAATAACTAAAATCATGGCCTCCAGTCCCAGCATTTCATAGCAAATAGATGCAGAAGCAATGCAGACAGCATGTTTATTTTGGGGGGATCCCCTGGTGCCTCAGAGATTAAAGTGTCTGCCTGCAGTGCGGGAGACCCTAGGTTTAATCCCTAGGTCAGGGAGATCCCCTGGAGAAGGAAATGGCAACCCAATCCAGTATTTTTGCCTGGAGAATCCCATGAATGGAGCAGCCTTGTGGGCTATGGTCCATGGGGTCACAAAGAGTCAGCATGACTGAGCGACTTAACTTTCAACTTTCAAAATCACTGCAGATGGTGACTGCAGCCATGAAATTAAAAGACACTTGCTCCTTGAAAGAAAAACTATGACCAACCTAGACACCGTATTAAAAAGTAGAGACATTACTTTGCCTACAAAGGTCGGTCTAGTCAAAGCTATGTTTTTTCCACTAGTCATATATGGATGTGAGAGTTGGACTTTAAAGAAAGGTGAGCACTGAAGAATTGAGGCTTTTGAACTGTGGTGTTGGAGAAGAGCGTCCCTGGACTGCAAGGAGATCAAACCAGCCAATTCTAAAGGAAATCGGTCCTGAACATTCATTGGAAGGACTGATGCTGAAGCTGAAGCTCCAATACTTTGGCCACCTGATGTGAAAAACTGACTCTTTGGAAAAGACCCTGATACTATGAAAAATTGAAGGCAGGAGGAGAAGGGGACGACAGAGAATGGGGTGGTTGATGGCATCACCAACACAATGGACATGAATTTGAACACGCACTGGAAGTTGGTGATGGACAAGGAAGCCTGATGTGCTGCAGTCCATGGGGTCGCAAGGAGTTGGACATGACTGAGCAACCGGAATGAACTGAGCCTGGTTCTGCAGTAGAGAATAGAAAACTGAGTATGAACAGGCATTCAATTAGCTACATCTACTATAGACAGTGATGACAAGTGTTATCTGTTATCACAAAGGCAACAATACACATCTATCTTAATATATGTTAACTTATCCCTCCACATCTAAAACTTGCTCAAGTCACTTATGTGATTATCTATCTTTCTCTTTCACTGACAAGAAACCAAAATGGATTGATAAAATCCTCATTCATAAAAGTGCTTCTTTCATTAAGGGTATTTATATAGATTAGACTCAGCTGAGACAGATCATGGAATTATATTCAGTGCCATTTGAATAGAAATAAAAACAAGTTAATCTCATTCTGAAACAACCCTTGCTTTAGCATGTATCCTAAGATTTAGTTTAGGGTTTGACTATTTTTAAATTTTACTTTTAACTAAAGAAACTACTCTTGTTTTTCAAGGGACCATACTTAACGTTGATAATCACAGGAACACAGATATAGTATAGATGAATACTACTTTACTAGGTCATCCCCAAATCAGAGATGAGCAATCAGAATGATAGGGCTTTATATATCCAGCATGTCTACCATCACACTGGCAGAACTGGAAAGAAAGCTCAGATTTTCTGATTTTACATTAGTGTCCTTTGTAATATAAAACAATTCTGGTTGAGGATCTAATTATGCAATAAAGGTCTCAGAGAGATGGGTAAGTGTTATTCTATCATGTATTGAAATTAACTCATCTATATGAATTTTTTTTCTGGAGTTATTTTTCCATTGATCTCCTATAGCATGTTGGGCACTTACCAACCTGGGGAGTTCATCTTTCAGTGTCTTATCTTTTGCCTTTTCATACTGTTCATGGGGTTCTCAAGGCAAGAATACTGCAGTGGGTTGCCATTCCCTTCTCCAGTGGACCACATTTTGTCAGAACTCTCCACCATGATCTGTCTGTCTTGGGTGGCCCTGCAGAGCATTGCTCATAGTTTCACTGAGTGAGACAAGGCTGTGGTCCATGTGATTAGATTAGTTAGTTTTCTGTGATTGTGGTTTCTGTCTGCCTGCCCTTTATCAGCACCTACCATCTTACTAGGGTTTCTCTGACCTTGGAAATGGGGTATCTCCTCACGGCCCCCACTCCTGACCTTGGATGTGGAGTACCTCCTTACAGTCACTCGCCACTCACTGCTCTAGCACCAGGCAGCCACCGCTCATCCATTCCAGTGCCATGCAACACGCTACTGGAGATCAGTGGAGAAATAACTCCAGAAAGAATGAAGATATGGAGCCAAAGCAAAAATACCACCCAGTTGTGGATGTGACTGGTGATGAAAGCAAGGTCTGATGCTGTAAAGAGCAATATTGCATAGGAACCTGGAATGTTAGGTCCATGAATCAAGGCAAATTGGAAGTGGCCAAACAGGAGATGACAAGAGTGAATGTTTTAGGAATCAGTTGACTAAAATGGACTGGAATGGGTGAATTTAACTCAAATGACCATCATATCTACTACTGTGGGCAAGAATCCCTTAGAAGAAGTGGAGTCAACAAAAGAGTCTGAAATGCAGTACTTGGATGCAATCTCAAAAACGACGGAATGATCTCTGTTCGTTTCCATGGCAAACCATTCAATATCATGGTAATCCAAGTCTAAGTCTTGACCAATAATGCTGAAGAAGATGAAGTTGAACAATTCTATGAAGACCTACAAGATTTTCTAGAATTAACACCCCCCAAAAGATGTCCTTTTCATTACAGGGGACTGGAATGCAAATGTAGAAATTCAAAAAGCACCAGGAGTAATAGACAAATTTAGTCTCAGAGTACAGAATGAATCAGGGCAAAGGCTCACAGAATTTTGTCAAGAGAATGCATGGATCATAGCAAACACTCTCTTCCAAGAACACAAGAGAAGACTCTTCACATGCATATCACCAAATGGTCAACACCAAAATCAAATTGATCATATTCTTTGCAGCCAAAATGGAGAAGCTCTATACNGAATTTTTTTTCTGGAGTTATTTTTCCATTGATCTCCTATAGCATGTTGGGCACTTACCAACCTGGGGAGTTCATCTTTCAGTGTCTTATCTTTTGCCTTTTCATACTGTTCATGGGGTTCTCAAGGCAAGAATACTGCAGTGGGTTGCCATTCCCTTCTCCAGTGGACCACATTTTGTCAGAACTCTCCACCATGATCTGTCTGTCTTGGGTGGCCCTGCAGAGCATTGCTCATAGTTTCACTGAGTGAGACAAGGCTGTGGTCCATGTGATTAGATTAGTTAGTTTTCTGTGATTGTGGTTTCTGTCTGCCTGCCCTTTATCAGCACCTACCATCTTACTAGGGTTTCTCTGACCTTGGAAATGGGGTATCTCCTCACGGCCCCCACTCCTGACCTTGGATGTGGAGTACCTCCTTACAGTCACTCGCCACTCACTGCTCTAGCACCAGGCAGCCACCGCTCATCCATTCCAGTGCCATGCAACACGCTACTGGAGATCAGTGGAGAAATAACTCCAGAAAGAATGAAGATATGGAGCCAAAGCAAAAATACCACCCAGTTGTGGATGTGACTGGTGATGAAAGCAAGGTCTGATGCTGTAAAGAGCAATATTGCATAGGAACCTGGAATGTTAGGTCCATGAATCAAGGCAAATTGGAAGTGGCCAAACAGGAGATGACAAGAGTGAATGTTTTAGGAATCAGTTGACTAAAATGGACTGGAATGGGTGAATTTAACTCAAATGACCATCATATCTACTACTGTGGGCAAGAATCCCTTAGAAGAAGTGGAGTCAACAAAAGAGTCTGAAATGCAGTACTTGGATGCAATCTCAAAAACGACGGAATGATCTCTGTTCGTTTCCATGGCAAACCATTCAATATCATGGTAATCCAAGTCTAAGTCTTGACCAATAATGCTGAAGAAGATGAAGTTGAACAATTCTATGAAGACCTACAAGATTTTCTAGAATTAACACCCCCCAAAAGATGTCCTTTTCATTACAGGGGACTGGAATGCAAATGTAGAAATTCAAAAAGCACCAGGAGTAATAGACAAATTTAGTCTCAGAGTACAGAATGAATCAGGGCAAAGGCTCACAGAATTTTGTCAAGAGAATGCATGGATCATAGCAAACACTCTCTTCCAAGAACACAAGAGAAGACTCTTCACATGCATATCACCAAATGGTCAACACCAAAATCAAATTGATCATATTCTTTGCAGCCAAAATGGAGAAGCTCTATACAGTCAGCAAAAACAAGACTGAGGGCTGACTCTGGCTTAGATCATGAACTCCTTATTGACAAATTCAGACTTAAATTGAAGGAAATAGGGAAAACCACTAGAACATTCAGATATTACCTAAATCAAATCCCTAATGATTACACAGTAGAAGTGGGAAATAGATTTAAGGGCCTAGATCTGATAGACAGAGTGCCTGATGAACTAAGGACAGAGGTTCAAGACATTGTATAGGAGACAAGGATCAAGACCATCCCCATGGTAACGAAATTCAAGAAAGCAAAATGGTTGTCTGAGGAGGTCTTACAAATAGCTGTGAAAAGAAGAGAAGCAAAAAGCAAAGGAGAAAAGGACAGATATACCCATTTGAATGCAGAGTTCTAAAGAATAGCAAGGAGAGATAAGAAAGCCTTCCTCAATTGTCAGTACAAAGTAATAGAGGAAAACAATAGAATGGGAAAGACTAGAGATCTCCACAAGAAAATAAGAAATACCCAGAGAACATTTCATGCAAAGATGATCTCAATAAAGGACAGAAATGGTATGGACCTACAGAAGCAGAAGATATTAAGAAGATGTGGCAAGAATACAAAGAAGAACTGTACAAAAAAGATCTTTATGACCCAGATGATTACAATGGTGTGTCACTCACCTAGAGCCAGACATCTTGGATTGTGAAGTCAAGTGGGCCTTAGGAAGCATCACTATGAACAAAGCTACTAAGGTGATGGAATTCCAGTAGAGCTATTTCAAATCCTGAAATATGATGCTGTGAAAGTGCTGCACTCAATATGCCAGCAAATTTAGAAAACTCAGCAGGGGCCACAGGAATGGAAAAGGTCAGTTCATTCCAAGCACAAAGAAAGGCAATGCCAAAGAATGTTCAAACTACCAAAGCATTGCTCTCATCTCACTCAAAATTCTCCAAGCCAGGCTTCAACAATACATGAACCATGAACTTCCAGATATTCAAGCTGGTTTTAGAAAAGGCAGGGGAACCAGAGATCAAATTGCCAACATCTGCTGGAGCACTGAAGAAGCAAGACAGTTCCAGAAAAACATCTACTTCTGCTTTATTGACTATGTCAGAGCTGTTGATTGTGTGGATCACAACAAATTGTGGAAAATTCCTCAAGAGATGAGAATACCAGAACACCTGACCTGCCTCTTGAGAAATCTGTATGCAGGTCAAGAAGCAACTGTTAGAGCTGGACATGGAACGACAGATTGGTTCCAGATCGGGGAAGGAGTGAATCAGGGCTGTATATTGTCACTCTGTTTATTTGTATGCAGAGTACATCATGGAAAACACTGGGCTGGAGGAAGCACAAGCTGGAATCAAGATTGCTGAGAGCCTCAGATCTGCAGATGACACCACCCTTATGGCAGAAATTGAAGAAGAACTAAAGAGCCTCTTAATGAAAGTAAAAGAGGAGAGTGAACAGCTTGGCTTAAACCTCAACATTCAGAAAACTAAGATCATGACATCCAGTCCTATCACTGCATGGCAAATAAATGGGGAAACAGTGGAAGACTTTATTTTTTGGGCTCCAAAAGCACTGCAGATAGTGACTGCAGCCATGAAATTTTTAAAAAAGACACTTACTCCTTGGAAGAAAAGCTATGACCAAACTGCTGCTACTGTCAAAGTCACTGCAGTCGTGTCCGACTCTGTGCGATCCCATAGACGGCAGCCTACCAGGCTCCCCTGTCCCTGGGATTCTCCAAGCAAGAACACTAGAGTGGGCTGCCATTTCCTCCTCCGATATATGAAAGTGAAAAGTGAAAGTGAAGTCACTCAGTCGTTCTGACTCTTCGCGACCCCATGGACTGCAGCCTACCAGGCTCCTCCATCCATGGGATTTTCCAGGCAAGAGTACAGGAGTAGGGTGCCCATTTCCTTCTCCACGATCAAACCAGGCAGCATATTAAAAAGCAGAGACATTACTTTTTCAGGAAAGCTCCAGCTAGTCAAGGCTGTGGTTTTTCCAGTAGTCATATATGGATGACAGAGTTGGACTATAAAGAAAGTGGAGGGCTGAAGTATTGATGCTTTTGGACTGTGTGTTGGAGAAGACTCTCAAGAGTACCTTGGACTGCAGGGAGATCCAACCTGTCCATCCTAAAGGAGATCAGTCCTGGTGTTCATTGGAAGGACTGATGTTGAAGCTGAAACTCCAATATTTTGTCTACCTGATGGGAACAACTGAGTCATTTGAAAAGACCCTGATGCTGGGAAAGATTGAAGGTGGGAGAAGGGGACAACAGAGAGTGAATTTGTTGGATGTCAGCATCGATTCAATGGACATAAGTTGGATAAACTCCTGGAGTTGGTGATGGAACAGCGAGGTTTGGGGTGATGCAGTCCATGGGGTTGCAAAGAGTTAGACACTACTGAGCAACTGAACTGATCTGATTTGAATTTTATTGGCAAATATTTATATCAAACATGGATAATGTGTATATAATAAGTGAATGTTACTTGATTTTCAAAGAGTAATAATAACTGTTAATACAGAATAATCAGTAATTCAAGAAAATAGAGGAGAGCTAACAAATGTAATTACAGTACTAATGGCTGATAGTAACCAAATTTTCATTTACCTTCTGTAATTGTCCTTTCCATTCTCATTTCTTTTCCTTTCCTGGAGATGGCAACCCACTCCAGTATTCCTGCCTGGGAAATCCCATGGAAGAAGGAGCCTGGTGGACTACAGTTCATAGGGTCACAAAGAGTCAGACACAACTAAAGCGACACACAACACTGTAGGTAGGCAACTCCCCCTTTTCTTTGATCCTCTCTTTTAATATTTTCCCATTTCTTATTTCATTCTCATAGTTTTTATCTTATCACCTATTATTCTGTAATTATTTTGCTATCCATTAATACACTGAAAAATAGCAAAAAAAATTTAGTATTAATATGTTAAAATGTTTTCATATTCACAACTTTGTGATTGAGATACTATTGTGTTTATATGTCTCATTATAAATGATTTATTATATTTCTATTTGACTTCTCATTTCCAAAAGACCTATGAATTCATGTCATATATAAACTCCTCAATAGGTAAATTCTAAATTCCCATTTAGAGTGAAGGTAATTTAAACTTTACTAGTTTTCTCAGCTATCTTGATTACCATTCTTACTCTCACTTCTAGATTAAAGGACTATTGTGATGTTCATTTGCCCTTCCCTCTAAAACCTTGGAGATAATATTTTTAAAGTAAATGGTAATTTCCTGTATCTCTACTGTTTTTTGATCCTTTTCCTCAGGGGTCAGTAAAACACATCGTCAAATGGATTTTCTGAGGCCTCCAAACCTAAAGTCTTTGCTTTTCAAAGAACACTTTGATACTGTTTTGGTTTATGAATGTAAAATAGCATTCTTGATCTATGTCACTATTCATGCCTGGTTGGACTGCCATTAACTTTCACCTTTATTATAAACTTTCATAGAAAGCCACATGGAAGTGATACATCAATTTGAAAATAGTTAATTAGCAGCCTGCTTCTCTTTGCAGTTATCTCCGAGAAGCTCATACATGTTAACGGACTTATTCACATGGCACTAAAACTAAGTAACATAAAATTTAGCATGATAATTCTATTCAAATATGCACTTTAGTTTTTTGCTTAATTTGCTCAAAATGAAAAATACATGTGAGGCATCAAATATTCAGTTTATAAACTTAATAGTAAAAAAATGCATATTTAAACTTTGTGGGGAATATGCCAAAGAACTGCTTTACTCCTCCTGCAACTTAAATAACTTGGAGAAAAATTAGTATTCCTATAGAAATGGTAAAAAATAAAATAAAATATATATGTTTCTGAAGCTGGATATGGCATACTATTTAACCTATCAACAATGGAATTTTAAACATAAAGATGTGTACTTAGACGAGAGGGTGATATACTTCATGAAGAATAAGGGAAAACTCTCGTGATTTTAGCATATAATAGTGAAGGAAATTGACACAATTAGCACAGACAATAACCAATATTGTTCTATGTTTTCTATGTTATTAAAGCAATGCCAGAATTGCTTCCCCAGTGGCTCAGACAGTAAAGAATCTGCCTGCAATGCAGAAGAACTGGGTTCAGTCCTTCAGCTGGGAAGATTCATTGGAGAAGGGAATGGTAACCCACTCCAGTATTCTGGCCTGAAGAATCCCATGGACAGCGGAGCCTGGAAGGCTACAGTCCATGGGGCCGCAAAGAGTCAACATGATTGAGTGATGTTCACTTTCACTTTTCATATATTCTCAAGTGCTTAATGAATTCACTGTTTTGTTACATATCAGATAATTTGTGCTCTTAATGATTAATAAACTCCTTACAAGTTTTTCCAATTTTGGTTAGTCTTTTATTGTGTAAATTGGCTCAAAAGGGTGGAGCATGAAATAAATTCATAAGCATACCTTTAGAAGAAATGACAAGATGACTTAATACAAGAACTATTTCTAAAATCACTGTTGGTGCTAAGACTTTATCATTTGGAAAACATTTATTGGAGTAGTTGATTTATAATGTTGAGTTAGTTTCTCCTGTACAGCAAAGTGAGCTAGTAATTCCTTTTAGTTGCTAAGTTGTTTCTGACTCTTGTGACCTCATGGACTGTAGCCCACCAGGGTCCTCTACCCATGGCATTTCCTAGGCAAGAATATTGAAGTAGGTTGTCATTCCCTTCTCCAGGAGATCCTTCCTGACCCAAGGATTGAACCAATGATTACTGGATTGGCAGGCAGATTCCTTATCATGGGGCTTCTTTCATAGCTTAGTTGGTAAAGAATCCACCTGCAATGTAGGCAACCCTGGTTCAATTCCTAGGTCTGGAAGATTCTCTGGAGAAGGGATAGGCTACTCATGCCAGTATTCTTGGGCTCCCCTCATAGCTCAGTTGGTAAAGAATATGCCTAAACTGCAGGAGACTCTGGTCCACTCCCCAGATTGGGAAGATCCCCTGGAGAAGGGAAAGGCTACCCTCTCTAGTATTCTGGCCTAGAAAATTCCATGGACTATATAGTTCATGTGGTTGCAAAGAGTCAGACAAGACTGAACAACTTTTTCTTTTATGACGCCACCCTTATGGCAGAAAGTGAAGAAGAACTAAAAAGCCTCTTAATGAAAGTAAAAGAGGAGAGTGAAAAAGTTGGCTTAAA
>SJYW01051667.1:280828-292723 GCA_006410735.1 Raphicerus campestris
GAAGAAGAAGAAGAAGAAGGTGAGAAGAAGAAGAAGAAGGTGAAAAGAAGAAGAAGAAGTTGAGAAAAAGAAGAAGAAGAAAAAGAAGAACAAGTTCAGAAGAAGAAGAAGGTGAAAAAAAGAAGAAGAAGATGAGAAAAAGAAGAAGAAGAAGAAGAAAAGGAAGAACAAGAAGAAGGTGAGAAGATGAAGAAGAAGTTGAGAAGAAGAAGTTGAGAAAATAGAAGGTGAGAAGAAGAAGAAGGAGGAGAAGGTGAGAAGAAGAAGAAGGTGAGCACAAGAACAAGAAGATGAGAAGAAGAAGAAGAATGTGAGAAGAAGAAGAAGAAGAAGAAGGTGAGAAGAAGAAGAAGAAGGGGAGAAGAAGAAGNATAACCAACTTGCACCTCAACAATTACAGTAATAGACATTTATTTCAGAGAAATAAAAAATTATATTCACACAAAAGTCTTTATATACAGATGCTCTTACAAGTTTAATTTGCAATATGCCCAAACCAAAAAATAAAAATAAAAAATGTAGAGGTGCTGTTGTTCAAATGGCCAAATTCCTTTAAGAATATTTATGCTAAAAGTAACCAAAATTGAGGCAGAAATAAGGAAAACACGAAAATTACCTGCAAACAATGTCAGGATGAAATCATAGTTTGACAATAAAAGTAAGTGATTGTATGAGAACTGCCAAAATTAAAGAATAAGAGTTTATAATGGTGAGTCATTTGGGAAATTATTTATTTATTTTTATTTTAACTGCCAAAAGATAAAGTTTTCTGCCACACGTTTACCACAAAAAGCTTTGCAATCAGTGAAAAGGAATGTAAATTAGACAATAGGTAAACTTAGACTTTTAGACAGCTAAGTTACAACACTCAAACTTAAAAATGAAATTGGCAGAATATAAAAAAATCCCTTCCCTTTCCATGAAAGGTGATACTGACAGTATTAATAGAAAATGGTAAAGACATTGGATACTGCCAAGTAAGAAAGACATAAAGGTACGTAAACATACATGCTAGAAACAATATTTTAGGTCATATTTTTATAAAGTGTAGGTAAAAAGTTATTACTAGGTTATTTTTCAATAGACAGCCACAAAATCAAATGTCTGTAAGACTTTTCAATCAGTCCTGGAACAAAAGCCATGCAGCCTTCCAAGCTCCTCCGTCCATGGGATATTCCCAGCAAGAGTACTGAAGTGGGGTGCCATTGCCTTCTCTGATTTTAAAGGTTAAAACATTTAAGTTTCTAAAAAAGATAAGGTTTTAGGGGAGGAATTTAAGTGAAAATAATACTTTTTAAATGAATAACTATAGGGTTTTGTTTTGTTTTGCTTTCTGCTTGAAGCTATTCCATAGTCAATAGAGTCTGAAATATCTGAGGCAACTAAGAAAGATTCTTGGAGAATATTAAAAAAAATACGTATACACATACATACAAATGACATAAAAACAAAATACTTTGCCATACATATACTTAACAGAAAAAATCATTTTGATAGTAGAATAAGAGTAGAGGTGCAAGATCTTTCATTACTTTCGAATTTAGACTTAGTCTAACTTGTTATAGCTACTGGTAAAGTGGAAGAAGCAGATATCAATACATTGAATTAATAAAATATTATTACATTGGGAAATAAAAATAAAATACAGTGAAATTATTTAACCAAATAGGGAGAATATAATGTATTTAGGTAGAATAAAATACCTTATTGAATCTCAATTTTAGTATTATCTGTCATTAATTTTAAGCATGAAGACATGTTTTAGCAAATCAGTTCTTAAAATATTGTGAAATACTGCAAACCCAAGAAAGGAATAAAGATAGATACAATGTGATATTTTCTCAAATGTGTTGTAATTATTAAAACTAGTTTCAGAAGTCAGTCAAATTCAGAACATAAAAATATACTGTCTATTATTATATATAGAACATATATACTGTCTCTTATACACATCTTGGATGTAGGTTATCTCTTCACCGCTGCTCTAGCAAAGTGCTGCCACTGTTCCTTACGTTGCACGGGGGTATCTCCTCACCCCGCCCCTTCCGACCTTAAACGTGAAATAGCTCTCTAGGTCCTGTGGCCTTTCTTATTCAGTCTCCTATATCATGCCCGAGGGCTGGTGGCCAAGAGGAGCTACCCCCCTCAGATGTCAGGGGCGGCAGCGGAGAGTGCCAGGTTGGGACAACACAGGAGCAGCTGAGAGGAGCTACCCTCGTGAGGCCAGGGGCAATGGCTAGGAGGAGCTGCCCCATGCCAGAGGCCAGGGGCGGTGGCCAGGAGGAGTGACCCCACATCCAAGGTTACAATCCATTGGATCACAAATTGGCAGACACTGCTGTAACCACTTAGCATACACACACGAAGGGTATATATGTCAATCCCAACTTCCCAATTTATCCCCCTCTCCCAAACCTCCCCCTGATAACCATAGATTTGTTTTCTACATCTGTGACTCTATTTCTGTTTTGTAAGTAAGTTCATTTGTACCATTTTTTTAGATTCCACATATAAGTGATATCATATGTGTCTTTCTCAGTCAGACTTACTTCATTCAGTGTGACAATCTCTAGATCCATCCATGTTGCTGCAGATGGAATTATTTGTTCTTTTTATGGATGAGTAATATTCCAGATTACTCAGGATTTATCCTGTATAGGTTTCTCTGCACTTCCTGGACATGGGTGGACATAGTTCAGAAATGGAAGTGATTTTGTGCTTATAGATTGGAAAACATGGTAAAGATGTTAGTTGTTCTCAAATAAATACACAGCTTTAATGTAATTCTCATCAAATTCCCAGTGAGAATTTTTATAGATATTGATTATTCTAAAATATATATGAAAAGTCAAAAATTAGAATAGCTCAAATTATTTAGAAAATCAATAAAGGGGAAGGAATCAGTCCAAATTTTGCAACATTCTGTATGTAAATCCATAATCAAAACTGTAGTGTTGATAAAGGGAAACACAAAAAGTTCAATGGTACAGAATAGAGATCTTAGCAATGGACCTAGAGAAGTAAGTCCAACCAATTTCTGATTTTTTACAAACATACCAAAGCAATTCAATGGAAAAGCGACATATTTTTAGCAAATAGTGCTGGAACCATTGGTCATCCATAGACAAAAGAGAAAGCTTAAACCAAATGCTGTACCATATACAGATGTGAACTCAAAGTGGATGACCAACTTAGACTAAATCTATTAAAATTTTAGAAAAAAACATAGAAGAAAATCTTCAAGGTTTTATTGGTAAAATAATGAGACTTCTATCAAAAGTGTAACCCATTTAAAAAAACCTTGATAAATTGGATGTCATCAAAATGTAAAACTTTCACTATCCAAAAACCCTGTAAAGAGGTTAAATGATATGCTGTAGGCTGAGACAATAAAGTTACAAGCCACATACTTAGCCAGAAACTTGTAAAATATAGAAAGAACTTTAAAAACTCAGCAGCCCAAACCAAACAATCCAATAAGAAAATGGACAAGAGATTGTTTAGACTTTTCACAGAAATAGATATAGAGATATATCTTGAGATCAAATAACACAAAATATGTTAAACATCATTAGTCATTAAGAAAATTCAAATTGAAAACACAAGGGAGATTACTACATGCTCCTCAGAAAGGCTACAAAATGAAACAAACAAAAAAAATCAGTAGTGAAAACACCAACTTCTGTTATAAAGATGCAGACAAGCCTGATCACTCATAAACTGCTAGGGAGAGTATAAGATGATACATTTTCCTAAAAAACTAAACATATAACCAACTTGCACCTCAACAATTACAGTAATAGACATTTATTTCAGAGAAATAAAAAATTATATTCACACAAAAGTCTATATATACAGATGCTCTTACAAGTTTAATTTACAATATGCCCAAACCAAAAAATAAAAATAAAAAATGTAGAGGTGCTGTTGTCCAAATGGCCAAATTCCTTTAAGAATATTTATGCTAAAAGTAACCAAAATTGAGGCAGAAATAAGGAAAACACCAAAATTACCTGCAAACAATGTCAGGATGAAATCATAGTTTGACAATAAAAGTAAGTGATTGTATGAGAACTGCCAAAATTAAAGAATAAGAGTTTATAATGGTGAGTCATTTGGGAAATTATTTATTTATTTTTATTTTAACTGCCAAAAGATAAAGTTTTCTGCCACACGTTTACCACAAAAAGCTTTGCAATCAGTGAAAAGGAATGTAAATTAGACAATAGGTAAACTTAGACTTTTAGACAGCTAAGTTACAACACTCAAACTTAAAAATGAAATTGGCAGAATATAAAAAAATCCCTTCCCTTTCCATGAAAGGTGATATTGACAGTATTAATAGAAAATGGTAAAGACATTGGATACTGCCAAGTAAGAAAGACATAAAGGTACGTAAACATACATGCTAGAAACAATATTTTAGGTCATATTTTTATAAAGTGTAGGTAAAAAGTTATTACTAGGTTATTTTTCAATAGACAGCCACAAAATCAAATGTCTGTAAGACTTTTCAATCAGTCCTGGAACAAAAGCCATGCAGCCTTCCAAGCTCCTCCGTCCATGGGATATTCCCGGCAAGAGTACTGAAGTGGGGTGCCATTGCCTTCTCTGATTTTAAAGGTTAAAACATTTAAGTTTCTAAAAAAGATAAGGTTTTAGGGGAGGAATTTAAGTGAAAATAATACTTTTTAAATGAATAACTATAGGGTTTTGTTTTGTTTTGCTTTCTGCTTGAAGCTATTCCATAGTCAATAGAGTCTGAAATATCTGAGGCAACTAAGAAAGATTCTTGGAGAATATTAAAAAAAATACGTATACACATACATACAAATGACATAAAAACAAAATACTTTGCCATACATATACTTAACAGAAAAAATCATTTTGATAGTAGAATAAGAGTAGAGGTGCAAGATCTTTCATTACTTTCGAATTTAGACTTAGTCTAACTTGTTATAGCTACTGGTAAAGTGGAAGAAGCAGATATCAATACATTGAATTAATAAAATATTATTACATTGGGAAATAAAAATAAAATACAGTGAAATTATTTAACCAAATAGGGAGAATATAATGTATTTAGGTAGAATAAAATACCTTATTGAATCTCAATTTTAGTATTATCTGTCATTAATTTTAAGCATGAAGACATGTTTTAGCAAATCAGTTCTTAAAATATTGTGAAATACTGCAAACCCAAGAAAGGAATAAAGATAGATACAATGTGATATTTTCTCAAATGTGTTGTAATTATTAAAACTAGTTTCAGAAGTCAGTCAAATTCAGAACATAAAAATATACTGTCTATTATTATATATAGAACATATATACTGTCTCTTATACACATCTTGGATGTAGGTTATCTCTTCACCGCTGCTCTAGCAAAGTGCTGCCACTGTTCCTTACGTTGCACGGGGGTATCTCCTCACCCCGCCCCTTCCGACCTTAAACGTGAAATAGCTCTCTAGGTCCTGTGGCCTTTCTTATTCAGTCTCCTATATCATGCCCGAGGGCTGGTGGCCAAGAGGAGCTACCCCCCTCAGATGTCAGGGGCGGCAGCGGAGAGTGCCAGGTTGGGACAACACAGGAGCAGCTGAGAGGAGCTACCCTCGTGAGGCCAGGGGCAATGGCTAGGAGGAGCTGCCCCATGCCAGAGGCCAGGGGCGGTGGCCAGGAGGAGTGACCCCACATCCAAGGTTACAATCCATTGGATCACAAATTGGCAGACACTGCTGTAACCACTTAGCATACACACACGAAGGGTATATATGTCAATCCCAACTTCCCAATTTATCCCCCTCTCCCAAACCTCCCCCTGATAACCATAGATTTGTTTTCTACATCTGTGACTCTATTTCTGTTTTGTAAGTAAGTTCATTTGTACCATTTTTTTAGATTCCACATATAAGTGATATCATATGTGTCTTTCTCAGTCAGACTTACTTCATTCAGTGTGACAATCTCTAGATCCATCCATGTTGCTGCAGATGGAATTATTTGTTCTTTTTATGGATGAGTAATATTCCAGATTACTCAGGATTTATCCTGTATAGGTTTCTCTGCACTTCCTGGACATGGGTGGACATAGTTCAGAAATGGAAGTGATTTTGTGCTTATAGATTGGAAAACATGGTAAAGATGTTAGTTGTTCTCAAATAAATACACAGCTTTAATGTAATTCTCATCAAATTCCCAGTGAGAATTTTTATAGATATTGATTATTCTAAAATATATATGAAAAGTCAAAAATTAGAATAGCTCAAATTATTTAGAAAATCAATAAAGGGGAAGGAATCAGTCCAAATTTTGCAACATTCTGTATGTAAATCCATAATCAAAACTGTAGTGTTGATAAAGGGAAACACAAAAAGTTCAATGGTACAGAATAGAGATCTTAGCAATGGACCTAGAGAAGTAAGTCCAACCAATTTCTGATTTTTTACAAACATACCAAAGCAATTCAATGGAAAAGCGACATATTTTTAGCAAATAGTGCTGGAACCATTGGTCATCCATAGACAAAAGAGAAAGCTTAAACCAAATGCTGTACCATATACAGATGTGAACTCAAAGTGGATGACCAACTTAGACTAAATCTATTAAAATTTTAGAAAAAAACATAGAAGAAAATCTTCAAGGTTTTATTGGTAAAATAATGAGACTTCTATCAAAAGTGTAACCCATTTAAAAAAACCTTGATAAATTGGATGTCATCAAAATGTAAAACTTTCACTATCCAAAAACCCTGTAAAGAGGTTAAATGATATGCTGTAGGCTGAGACAATAAAGTTACAAGCCACATACTTAGCCAGAAACTTGTAAAATATAGAAAGAACTTTAAAAACTCAGCAGCCCAAACCAAACAATCCAATAAGAAAATGGACAAGAGATTGTTTAGACTTTTCACAGAAATAGATATAGAGATATATCTTGAGATCAAATAACACAAAATATGTTAAACATCATTAGTCATTAAGAAAATTCAAATTGAAAACACAAGGGAGATTACTACATGCTCCTCAGAAAGGCTACAAAATGAAACAAACAAAAAAAATCAGTAGTGAAAACACCAACTTCTGTTATAAAGATGCAGACAAGCCTGATCACTCATAAACTGCTAGGGAGAGTATAAGATGATACATTTTCCTAAAAAACTAAACATATAACCAACTTGCACCTCAACAATTACAGTAATAGACATTTATTTCAGAGAAATAAAAAATTATATTCACACAAAAGTCTATATATACAGATGCTCTTACAAGTTTAATTTACAATATGCCCAAACCAAAAAATAAAAATAAAAAATGTAGAGGTGCTGTTGTCCAAATGGCCAAATTCCTTTAAGAATATTTATGCTAAAAGTAACCAAAATTGAGGCAGAAATAAGGAAAACACCANCAAAAAAATCTTAGTAGAAATGTTAAATAGGAGTAGTTTTGTTTTGCATTGCTTAGCAGAAGTTCTACTCAACATAGGTATGTTGCATATCTGCTCAAGTTGCATTCATTTTCCTTCTTAAATCATACTGTAGGAAAGACCAGGGATATGAAATAAATAATTTCAGATTTTATTCACTTCTCACTCTTATGAGAATCATTATTAAACATTTGCTGAGCTAGCATGCCTGACTTTGCAATAAAATGCTAAAGTTTAAAAAATTACTGAAATACATTCCTTCCCCTCAATTACTTTTTGTATAAAGGGAAGCATAAAGATAAAAATTATAAGGAAAAGCTAGCATCTCCCTGATGAGGTCAGAGGTAATATTTTTTAATCTTTGCTTTCTCAGCACACAACATGAGAAATTTATTCAATATATATTAGTTGAACGTGGTAATAAAATGTCATCTGCAGTTAGACCTTTGATTTCTCAATTATTGAGAGAGAATATCTATGCACAATGTTTGAAGTATTCTATAAGGAAGAATTGTCACTTCTGGATTTGTTTAATTATTTACATCATTTGAACTTGTGTATATTTATTTAATGCATTGGGTTATAGTCAATTAATATATTTATTTTTTGTTCAGATCTTCCAGCTTTAGTGAATGGGACACAGATTGATCCCTGTGTCCCTTTAATGTACTGTCATTCTTCAGTTTTTATGCACTGCTTTCTCACTTCAGGCTCATCTTACTGTTTTTTTTTTCCAGCCATAGTATCAGTCATTTCTCCAATGAGCTCTTGATTTCTTTTAGTAACTCAATAATAAGACACACACACAAAAGAAACAATTTCATGTTGGCAAAATTTTGATCAGATATATCTCAAAAGAGTATTCACTAACCATCAGAGAAATTCAAATTAGTCTCTGTCTCTGTCTCTCTATCTCTATGTGTGTGTGTGTGTGTGTGTGTATGAATAGCTAAAATATAAAAAGACAAACCATAGTTTCATTAGGAGGCAAGCAAAAATAAATCCAAATAAATTGCTAGAAGTCAAACACAGAAGACTACATATTGTATGATTTCACTTATATACTTATATGAATGAAAAATTAAACACCTGCTTTGGAAAACAGTACGGCAGTGTCTCAGGGAGTTCAGTATACACTTACCATACTATTCATATGCTGCATTTTATGAAAAGTAAAAATAAATGTTTACACAAAAACTTTATTTTCCCAACTTTATTGAGACATATTTGGCATATAACATTGTGTAAGTTTAAGATACAAAATGTGTTCATTTGATACACTTATTGCAGTCTGATTATCACCATGACATTAGATAATACCACCATTCCATCACATAAGAGTATGTGTATGTGTATATATTTATTTAGTTTCTCATTTTGTAGTAATCATTTAATATTGAATATGGCTTCATAGCTACTTGGAGAAGGCAATGGCAACCCAACTCTAGTACTCATGCCTGGAAAATCCCATAGGTGGAGGAGCCTGGTAGGCTGCAGTCCATGGGGTTGCTAAGAGTCAGACAGGACTGAGCGACTTCACTTTCACTTTTCACTTTCATACATTGGAGAAGAAAATGGCAACCCACTTCAGTGTTCTTGCCTGGAGAATCCCAGAAACGGGGGAGCCTGGGGGGCTGCCGTCTATGGGGTCTCACAGAGTCGAACACAACTGAAGCAACTTAGCAGCAGCAGCACCAATAGCTACTTAATGGAGATCTGTCCAATAGAAAGCTTTGCTGAAGTTAATGAATAAAAGCTTCTAGACAATTTTGTATATACACATATATAAATGAGTTAAATTATATATACTTGTACTTATGGAATTTTACATATAATTGCTTCAAATAATCTTCATAGTTATGATGTAATATTATTTTTTAAATGTAATAGCAGTGGTGGATATTATGACCTTAATTTTTCTAAAATGAAATGTAATTTTATGTTCAACTTTTATGGATGCAGTGCCTAATTTTTATATTATATTAAAAGGACTTACGTCAGATCTCCAAAATCTCTTGTGAGTGTAGATTGGGAACCTGAAAGTAAGAGAGAAAAGAGGAGTTGTAAGGAGGAGGAAGGGAAAAAGAGAAACAAGAGGAAGTAAGGAAAGAAAGCAGAGGAAAGAAAAGGAAAGGATGTTAATTAATTACAGTGTTAAAATGTGAACATTCTTCAAGTTAGAAAAATAAAATCTGTTCATTTAAATACACATTTTATTAATGTTAAGTAAATTTGCTCCATATTTTTCCCAATTGACCAAAAGAAAATTTTAAAGAAATACAAATTTTTAAGAAGAAAGCCTTTATTTTAGGAAAGGAAAAAGACCAAGAACTGCTATTATCACTGTAGTGTTCAGATTTCTTGGTGATATACCAATTTTTACTTAAAAATTTTTTTTGACAGGAAAAGTCATTCCCATGCATATAATTCTCCAAAACGCATATGAAATATCAGAATATAACACCTACCTTATAAAAATGCATTTTTTAGGTCAATGGATTTATGATAAAACCCATCATTACACAATGTGTAATCACATTTCCCTTACAACTGATTTGTATTATTCTTAAAGGTTGTTGGCAGCAAGTTAATTTGGAATAGGGGCAAATTCAGATTTTCAAACATAGGTTTTTCTCTTGGGCATTCCCTTCAGTTCTCTATCATCTCTCTTCCATTCTCTCTTGTTAATAAAAAGCGTTAGTCTCTCAGTCATGCCTGACTCTGCATAGCTGCATGGACTCTTTTTAACTCCCTGTAGCCTGTCAGGCTCCTTTGCCCATGGAATTCTCCAGGCAAGAATACTGGAGTGGGTTGCCATGCCCTTCTCCAGGAGATCTTCCCAACCCAGGAATTGAATACAGGTCTCCTGCATTGCAGGCAGATTCCTTACCATCTGAGCCACAAGGGAAATCCTAGAAGATACTTCCAAATCCTATTTTTTGCTCATATGTAGGAATCCTTGTCTGCAGTGGTCTAAAGACAACCATGCTTGTTTATAAAAATGGCATTCACTTGTCTTGGTAGGAAACTTCAATGTTTATAAGCTTTTTTTATTTTTTCCCAATAATAATCTGAAATAATGTTGGCCTCTTTGTAAATGGTGGCCCAGTAAATTATAAAAGATTTATTCATCTCCTTAGGTTTACTGGGATGAAAAATCAGTTCTGTGTTGAAGCACTATTACATTTTCCTCATTAATAATTTGAGAATTCACTAAAAATGCTATTAAGTAAAGTAGTAACCCGTGCTCTGAGAAGATTCCATTGAGAAAGAAATGGTAGCTCAGTATTCTTGCTTGGAAAATCCCTTGGACAGAAGAGCCTGGCTGGCTGTGGAGTCCATGGGGTTACAAAGAGTTGGACACGATTGAGCATGCATACAACCAGAGCTCAATTGATAATAATGTTTTATTTATTTAGTATTACCAAAAAATAGTGGATTTCACTAAAANAACTAACTGCTAAATATGTAAACACATAAAACCTGATGTTATCAGGGCCAACATGGTTTATATTAATTTATGAAGAGAAAAGTAAGATGAATGGTTTCAGGAATATTTTCATTAAGTCGCAGATGATTACTACTTATTCTCCACACATTAGTGAGAATATACTTTGTAGAAATGAAATCTCTTGCTTAAGTACAATACCTGTACCATAATGTTACATATATGAAATGGCAACCCACTCTGGTATTCTTGTCTGGAAAATTCTTGTCCATTCTTGTCATGGACAGAGTGAGCCTAGTGGGCTACACTCTATGAGGTCACAAAAGGGTAAGACATGATTGAACCACTCAGCATGTACGCACACATGTGTGTATAAGTATATGTGGTATTTATAAAATAATAATATACAAATCACATTTCAAACCAGAAATAATGCCTTTACCTGTTGAAAAGGTTGAAAGTTGAAGGTGAAGTCGTTCAGTTGTGTCTGACGTTTTGCAACCCCATGGACTTTAGCCTACCAGCCTCCTCTGTCCATGGAATTTTCCAGGCAAGGATATTGGAGTGGGTTGCCATTTCCTTCTCCAGGGGATCTTCCCAACCCCAGGATCAAACCTGGGTCTCCTGCATTGTAGACAGACACTATCACTGAGAGAAATTATCCTCTGCTTATAATCTTGAGCTGCTTCACTGAAATTTGTGAAAATNATATTGGAGTGGGTTGCCATTTCCTTCTCCAGGGGATCTTCCCAACCCCAGGATCGAACCTGGGTCTCCTGCATTGTAGACAGACACTATCACTGAGAGAAATTATCGTCTGCTTATAATCTTGAGCTGCTTCACTGAAATTTGTGAAAATTTTTATACATATTAATATAGAAATATTTAAGTAAATAATTATTGATTTTCTTGCTGATTATGTTATAAAAACCCAAGATATTTTAAGATCCACCTTTTAAAATGAGATTAATTTGGTTTAATGTTAAATGAGGAAAGTAAATCACAGATTAGTATAGACAGCATAT
>SJYW01051667.1:296523-317367 GCA_006410735.1 Raphicerus campestris
TCCTCTACATAGAAAATCCTAAAGACTCGACCAGAAAACTACTAGAGCTAATCAATGAATATAGTAAAGTTGCAGGATATAAAATCAACACTCAGAAATCCCTTGCATTCCTATACACTAATAATGAGAAAGTAGAAAAAGAAATTAAGGAAACAATTCCATTCACCATTGCAACCAAAAGAATAAAATACTTAGGAGTATACCTACCTAAAGAAACTAAAGATCTATATATCAAAAACTTTAAAACACTGATAAAAGAAATCAAAGAGGACACTAACAGATGGAGAAATATTCCATGTTCGTGGATCGGAAGAGTTAATATAGTGAAAATGAGTATACTACCCAAAGCAATCTACAGATTCAATGCAATCCCCATCAAGCTACCAACAGTATTTTTCACAGAACTAGAACAAATAATCTCAAGATTTGTATGGAAATACAAAAAGCCGCGAATAGCAAAAGCAATCTTGAGAAAGAAGAACGGAACTGGAGATATCAACTTGCCTGACTTCAGGCTCTACTACAAAGCCACAGTCATTACGACAGTATGGTACTGGCACAAAGACAGAAATATAGATCAATTTAAGTAGACTTTTCTTGTCGAATCATCCTCTACTGAGTCATCAGGGAAGCCCCTACACTGGAAGTCAGCAAAACACAACCTATGAGCCAATCCAGTTTTTAGAAATAAAGCTTTATTAGTAAACAATCATCCCATTTTGTTTACATATTGTCTATTGTTGCTTCCATGGTCCAAGGACAGGGTTGAGTAGTTGCAACTAACTCAATTAACTATAGACTGTAAAGCCTATAACATTTACTTTGGTGCTTTAAAGAACATTTTAGCTGACCCTGATTTCCATAATTATCTGTGGCTTACATTTTTCACATAACTCTTGTTTTATTGGTGTTTTTCTAAGTCTGTATATATAGATGTGTCTTAGACATTTAAATTATTTCATATTATACTGAGCATTGATATATACTTATTTTATCATTGGTAGAGATTTAGATATTTTCTAATTTTTAAGATAATATCACAGTTATGAAATGTATATGAACTCTTGCTAATGTATGGTATATATATTTTAGATTGTTATAGAATAGCAGCAGCATTCTATTAATATAATATATTCTTACATATTAAGTTCATTAATATTCCAGTTTATTACAGAAAGAAAAGTATAAGCAAAGGAAATAACCAATAAGGAGCTACTGTCTAGCATATGGAACTCTGCTCCATGTTATGTTGCAGCCTGCATGGGAGGAGAGTTTGGGGAGAATGGATACATGTATGTGTATGGCTGAGTCCTTTTTCTGTCTACTTGAAACTCTCACAACATTGTTTGTTAATTGCCTGTACTCAAATACAAAATAAAGTTTTAAAAACCACATTATATTAATTTGTTATTCAACATTATGACTCAGTATTAGTAAAAAAAAAAAAGAAAGAAAGAAAAGAAAAAAAACAGTGTTATGGAAATGAATGTTAACTACTTAGCAGCAGCAGCAGAAATTTGAAATTAGAAAATTTCTGCTTTTGGAACTAAAATTATCTTCTCAGATCAAGTTTTACATAAGCAACAGATATTGTTCTGTCTCTCCTGTGATGTCGACACAAATTTCAAATTTAATATAACCAAAGCTGAATGCTTAATGTTACTTACCAAATCTTTCTCCTCCTTCATTCCTCTAAAGCTCCACTCTGTTATTCAGGCAGCAACTTGAGTCACTTCCTCTTTACAGCCAACATAATCAAAATGTAGTATGCTACCAATGTGTCTGACTGAAGTCTACCAAAATTCTACCCCTTCCCTTGACCTCGAATTCAGCACCATGAAACATATTATTCTCTCTCGCCACTGCCACTGCAGTTCTCTCCCTAAGTAAACATTCTACTTTCCCTTCTACTCTCCCTCTTAATGGTTTTTCATATAGGTTGAGTATTTCTCTAAGTACTTTTAAAAGCTCTCTATCATGCTATGAAAACTGTGGTTTAAAAATGTACTGTATGACCAGTTCCTGTGAATCACTTCAACTTAATCTTGTTTTCATTTTCCTGCCTTTTCATTATCTTCAAGAAATCTTGTGTTATTTCAGTCCCTAAATCATTCTAGATTGTTTTCTATCCATGAGACTCTATTTATGCTGTCCCTCTTCATTGATTGTCTCCCTAGAAAATTATTACCTTTCCTTTACATCTAGGTTTTAACATTACCTCTTTCCTTACTGTCCCTCACTGATATTCAGTCTAAGTATATATCCTCCTTGCTTTCTACCACTTATGTAATTACTCTCCTTGATAGCTCACAGAACCATTACTTTTCCTTATTAACACTTTATTAACAAAGGTGGAGGTCATCCATCTCCATTTGCTTCAACATTGTATACTCAGTAATTAGGGTAGAGTATGGTACATAGTAGCTGTCCAATAAAAGTATGAAAATAATAGATGAATTTGTTACAGAGTGAGTTTGCTGAAATGCATTATCAGTGGTTGCAGTGAAGGATTTCAGAACTGAGAGGGCAAATGAATACCACCAAGACATTATTTATGTTTCTAGAATATTTTGATACCATAGACCCTGGATCATTAAAATTCAATGAAACTATGGGTTTTAGTACTTGATTTCAGATTTTTTTTTTCACACAATCACATATTTATTAATTCCCTCATAACTCGGTAAAGAATTTGCCTGCAATGTGGGAGATCTGGGTTCAATTCCAGGGTTGGACAGATCCCCTGGAGAAAGAAATGGACCCACTCCAATGTTCTTGCCTGGAGAATCCCATGGACAGAGGAACCTGGCAGGCTACAGTCCATGGGATCACAAGAGTCAGACACAACTTAGTGACTAGATCACCACCAAGAGGCATATTGGACTTTCCCAGTGGCTCAGCAGGAAAGAAGAAAAGAAGTGAAAATGATTGCTACTCAGAGTTGGACTCTTTGCAACCCCTTGTACTATAGTCCATCAAGTTCCTCCATCCAAGAAATTCTCCAGGCAAGAATACTGAAGTGGGTAGCCATTCTCCTCCTTAGACTATAATTGAGAACTCATTCACAGGGCATATTGGCAGTTCAGAATTCTCTTGTTGCTATGAACACTGTATCTTGTAATCATCTACTGTCAAGTTCATAGATAATGGTAACCATGGGAAATAGGGTTAGGGACATGACTGAATAATTGAAAACATAGTTCTTATCTTGAAGTTTGTTTGCAAATGAAATTATGTTAAATTTTCCAAAAGACTTAAATGAAAAAACAAAACAAAAAAAAACACTGGAAGTGTTAGTTGCTCAGTCTGTTCAACTCTTCCAGATGCTTGTAGTCCACCAGGCTCCTCTGGCCATGGAATTCTCCAGGCAAGAATACTGGAGTGGGTGCCATTCCCTTCTCCAGGATATTTTCCCAAGCCAGAGATCAAACCCAGGTCCCCCTTATTACAAGCATATTCTTTACTGTCTGAGCCCCTAGGGAAGCCCTAGACTTATATGGAAAAAAATCAAAATCAGGCAGCCAACATGAAAGACACTTCCTGCTCTCTAAATTCATGAATGTAGCAGGAATAATTTAACCATTAGGAGGAGAAGGGGACGACAGAGGATGAGATGGTTGGATGGCATCACGGACTCGATGAACGTGAGTCTGAGTGAACTCTGAGAGATGGTGACGGACAGGGAGGCCTGGCATGCTGCGATTCATGGGGTTGCAAAGAGTCGGACATGACTGAGTGACTGAACTGAACTGAACTGAATTGAGCACAGAAAATATAAAAAGAGACTAAAGGTACAAAATCCAGTATTGAAGATTATAACTTCATTTATGTACATTTTGATAGAGTGAATTTTGTTATTTATTTCTCTTGATTTCTGAATGTAACAAAAATCTTCTTTTGCAAAGATTTCATACAAATATAGAAAATATTCCTCCAACTTATAGTTCCCCTTGAATTTGTTAAAACTATGAAAGTAAAAGTCACTCAGTCATGTCCAACTCTTTGCAACCCCATGGACTGTAATAGTCTGTAGAATTATCCAGGTCAGAATACTGGAATGGGTAGATTTTCCCTTATCCAGGGATACTTCGCAACCCAGGGATTGAAACCAAGGTCATGCATTACAGGCAGATTCTTTACAAGCTGAGCCACAAGGGAAGCCCATTAAAAAACTATGAATGAATATGAACCTTAATGTGATCTAAGCACATGTTAGCTAAATGGATTAACTTATCAACCTCAACATTTGCTGCTATGTTATAAATCTTCATTGTATTACATTTTATTGGTATTTACCTTAAAGAAAATAGATTCAATTTTTTGCTTTTCTTTCTAGGGAATATTTTTGTCATTTATATGCTTTATTTTTGGAATACAATTTATAAATATTATATTTCCTTCATACTATTAGTAAAATACTTTCATATCTATTGTGAGATATACACTATCAAATGTGCTTGAAATACTTCATTTAATAACTCATCAAAGATCTTTTTCTTTATATAGAGTGAATATTGACTATAATGACATTTGTGTAAAGAACATGCACAATAAAATGAGTAAGTCTGGAGAAAAATTGGCAAATTCTGTAAATATGAGTGTGAAAGTGAAAGTGAAGTCGCTCAGTCATGTCCGACTCTTTGCGACCCCATGGACTGCAGCCTACCAGGCTCCTCTGTCCATGGGATTTTCCAGGCAAGAGTACTGTGCCATTGCCTTCTCTGAGTGTATGAGTCAGTAAATATTTTGGCTATCATATTTCTAAGTTGATCATTAAAATCTAGCATCCATGAATTCCCTTAGTTTTAATGTCTTCATGTTTTTATTCAGTTCAGTTTCTCAGTATTGTCAAATTTGCAACCCCATGGACTGCAGCACGCCAGGCATCCCTGTTCATCACCAACTGCCAGAGATTGCTCTAACACATGTCCGTTGAGTCAATAATGCCATCCAACCATCTCATCCTCTCTGATCCCTTACTCATCCTGCCTTCAATCTTTCCCAGCATCAGTGTCTTTTCCAATGAGTCTATTTTTCGCATCAAGTGGCCAAATTATTGGTTTCAGCTTCAGCATCAGTTCTTCCAAAGAATATTCAAGACTGATTTCCTTTAAGATTGACTGGTGGATCTCCTTGCAGTCCAAGGGACGCTCAAGAATCTTCTCCAATACCACAGTTCAAAAGCATAAATTTTTCAGTGCTCAGCTTTCTTTATGGTTCAACTCTCCCATTCATACACAACTACTGGAAAAACCATAGCTTTGACTATACAGACCTTTGTTCGTAAAGTAAGGTCTCTATTTTTTAATATGCTGTCTAAATTTGTCATAGCTTTTTTTCCAAGGAGGAGGTGTCTTTTAATTTCGGCTGAAGTCACCATCTTCAGTGATTTTGAAGCCCAAGAAAATAAAGTCTATCACTGTTTCCATTGTTTCTTTATTTTCCATGAAGTGATGAGACCCGATGCCATGATCTGAGTTTTTAAGCCAGCTTTTTCACTCTTCTCTTTCACTTTCATCAAGAGGCTCTTTAGTTCCTCTTCAGTTTCTGCCATAAGAGTGGTATCATGTGCATATCTGAGGTTATTGATATTTCTCCTGGCAATCTTGATTTCAGCTTGCACTTCATCCAACCTGGCATTTAGCATAATATACTCTGCATAGAGGTTAAATAAGCAGGGTGACAATACACAGCACTGATGCATTTCTTTCTCAATTTGGAGCCAGTCTGTTGTCCCATGTCCAGTTCTAACTGTTGCTTCTTGGCCTGCATACAAATTTCTCAGGAGTCAGATAAGGTGCTCTGGTATTCCCATCTCTTTCAGAATTTTCTATGGTTTGTTGTGATCCACAGTCAAAGACTTCAGTGTAATCAATGAAATAGAAGTAGATGTTACTCTGGAATTATCTTGCTTTTCCTATGAACCAGCAGATGCTGGCAATTTGACCTCTGGTTCCTCTGCCTTTTCTAAATCGAGCTTGAACATCTGGAAGTTCTTAGTTTACATACTTTTGAAGCCTAGCATGGAGAATGTTGAACATTACTTTGCTAGCATGTGAGATGAATGCAATACTGTGGTAGTCTGAACATTCTTTGGCATTGCCTTTCTTTGGGATTGGAATGTAAACTGACCTTTTCCATACAGTCCTGTGGCCACTGCTGTGTTCCAAATTTGCTGGCATATTAGATGCAGTACTTTCACAGCATCATCTATCAAATAGGATTAAAAAATATCTCAACTGGAATTCCATAACCTCCACTAGCTTTGTTTGTAGTGATGCTTCCTAAGGCCCACTTGACTTCACACTCCAGATTGTCTGGATCTAGGTGAGTGACCACACCATCATGGTTATCTGGGTCATGAAGATCTTTTTTGTATAGCTATTTTATGTATTCTTGCCACCTCTTCCTAATATCTCATGTTCATGTTAGGTCCATACCGTTTCTGTCCTTTATTGTGTCCATCTTTGCATGGACACAATAATTTACTCAAAGAGATCCCTAATGTTTCCCATTGTATTGTTTTCCTCTATTTCTTTGCATTGATCACTAATATTTTTATTGGTGGTTTGCATTTAAAATAGTTATTTTTAAAGGTTTTATTTAACTCATACTTTTTAAGTTTACAAAATCAATACAGTCTTGATATAAGAAACTTAAAATATGAAGGTATATGAAAATAAACTTGTGTCTGCCATAATTTCATTCTTCTCAACTGGAGAAAATGTAATATATACAATTATTTTATTATAAAATATCTTAAATACTTACTCCTTTCTATATGTTACCCAGAACTATTTCAAACCAAAAAACCTTACACATATGTAACTGCCATAAGTGAATGCATTTTTAAGTCTTACCATAAAGTATGTGTAACGTCCACTGTACAAGTCTGTTCAAAGATGTTGAAATAAATGAATCACAGCAGATTTTTCTGCAAAAGTGACTTTTCCTAAAATTCCTTTTTGTAAACTCTTCAACTCTCTAACAGAAAGTTTTATGATTTTTAAAGTAATCTTGACCTAGTCATTCCAAAGTGAGTGTTCAGCCAAATTTTATTATGAATTGGTTTACTTCCCAAGTTTTGCTTACTTGATTCCAGCACAAAATAGTGTAAGACTAATATTTAAAATAATTCTTTATTATAAAATTATAAAGTTTAATAATTTATTATAGTAAAATTATTAAAGTATAATATTAATAATAATGTGTTTTTACTTTTTCTAATTTTATGCTTGGTTTTTAGTTTGTTATTTTAAATAAAGTTTTAAATTTATTTTTATTTTATATTGGATTATTGTTGATTTGTGTATTTTACATTGAAGTATAGTTGTACAGATATGATACTTGAATCATGAAGAAGACTGAGCACCAAAGAATTGATGCTTTCAAATTATGGTGATAGAGGAAACTCTTGAGAGTCCCTTGGACTGCAAGGAGATAAAACTAATAATCTTAAAGGAAATCAGTCGTGAGTATTCATTGGAAGGACTTATTCTGAAACTACAATACTTTGGCTACTTGATGTAAATGGCTGAGTCATTAGGAAAGACTGATTCTGGAAAGATTAAAGGCAAAGGAGAAGGGGATGGCATAGGATGAGGTGGTTAGATAGCATCATCAACTTAACAGGCATGAATTTAAACAAACTCCAGGAGATGGTGAAGGACAGGGAAGCCTGGTGTGTTGCAATCTATGGGATGGCAAAGAGATGGACATGACTTAGTGACTGAACAGCAATGATTGATTTACAATGTTGTGTTGGTTTCAGGTGTACAGCAAAATTACACACACCCACACACACATGCACACACACATGCACACACACATACACATGCGTGCACACACACACGCACATATTCTTATTCAAATTCTTTATCCATGTAGTTTATTACAGAGTGGATACAGTTCCCTGTGTTATACAATAGGTCCTTGTGATGATCTATTTTATATATAGTAATATGTATATGTTAATCCCAACCTCCTAATTAATCCCATCCTTCTCCACCTTTCCACTTGGATAACTATAAATTTGTATCCTGTCTGTGAGTTTGTCTGTTTTATGAATGTTCTTTGTATGATTTTTAGATTCCACATATAAGTGATACATATGATACTTTTCTTTCTTTGTCTAACCTACTTCACTAACTATGATAATCTCCAGATCAATCCATGTTGCTGCAAGTGGCATTCTTTCATTTTTTTGGCTAATATTCCTATATATATATATAGGAATAATATATATATATATACCACATTTTTTAATTCACTCATCTGTCAGTGGATATTTAGGTTGATTTTATGCCTTTACTATTGTAAATAGTGCCTCAGTGAATACTGAGGTGCATATATCTTTTCAAAATATTGCTTTCTCCAGATATATGCCAAGTGATATATTGCTGGATCATATGGTATGTCTGTGTTTAGTTTTTAAAGAAACCTCCATACTGTTCTCCATAGGGACTATACCAATTTACATCCCCTTCAACAGTGTTAGAGGGTTTCCTTATCTTCACACTCTATCCAGCATTTATTAAGTACAGATTTGTTGATGATGGCCATTCAGATCAGTGTGAGGTGATACCTCATAGTTTTGATTTGCTTTTCTCCAATAATAAGCAGTGTTGAACATCTTTCCATGTTTCTTTTGGCCATCTGTATGTCTTCTTTGGAGAAATGTCTATTTAGACCTTCTTCACATTTTTTTTTAATTGTGTGTGTTTTTGATATTGAGCTGCATGTGAAGTTTGTATATTTTGGAGATTAACCCTGATTCCAAATTGGGAAAGAAATACATCAAGGCTGTATTTTGTCACCCTGCTTATTTAACTTCTATGCAGAGTACATCATGTGAAATGCTGGGCTGGAAGAACCACAAACTAGAATCAAGATTGCCTGGAGAAATAGCAATAACCTCAGATATGCAGATGACATCACACTTATAGCAGAAAGCAAAGAAGAACTAAAGAGACTCTTGATGAAAGCGAAAGAGGAGAGTGAAAATGTTGACTTAAAACTCAAAATTCAGAAAACTAAGATCCTGTCATCTGGTCCCATCACTTCATGGCTAATAGATGGAGAAATAATGGAAACAGTGACAGACTTTATTTTGGGGGGCTCTAAAAATCACTGCAGATGGTGACTGCAGCCATGAAATTAAAAGACACTTGCTCCTTGGAAAAAAAACAGTTTNTGGCTAATAGATGGAGAAATAATGGAAACAGTGACAGACTTTATTTTGGGGGGCTCTAAAAATCACTGCAGATGGTGACTGCAGCCATGAAATTAAAAGACACTTGCTCCTTGGAAAAAAACAGTTTTGATCAACCTAGACAGCATATTAAAAAGCAGAGACATTACTTTGCCAACAAAAATCCATCTAGTCATGGCTATGGTTTTTCCAGTAGTCATGTATGGATGTGAGTTGGACTATAAAGAAAGCTGAGCATCAAAGAATTGATACTTTTGAACTGTGGTGTTGGAAGACTCTTGAGTGTCCCTTGAACGGCAAGGAGATCCAACCACTCCATCCTAAAGAAATCAATCCTGAATATCCATTGGAAGGACTGATGCTGAAACTGAAAAGCCAATCCTTTGGCCACCTAATGCGAAGAGCTGACTCATTGGAAAAGACCCTGATGCTGGGAAAGATTGAAGGCGGGAGGAGAAGGGGACGTGTATAGAAATGCAACACATTTCTGTGTATTAATTTTGTATCCTGAAACTTCATTGATGAGCTCTACTAGTTTTCTAATAACATAGTTAGGATTTCCTGTTTATAGTACTGTGTCATCCGTAAATAGTGACAGTTTTACTTCTTCTTTTCCAATTTGAATTTTTTTTTTCTTTTTGTCTCTAATTGTTGTGGCTTTGACAAAACTACCTGGAATAAAAGTGATGAGAATGAGCGCTCTTGTCATGGTCCTGATCTTAGAGAAAATCCTTTCATCTTTTCACCATTAAGTATAATGTTTATAATGTTAGCTGTGGGTTTGTCATAATGGCCTTTATTACATTGAGGTCTGTTCCTCTGTACTCACTTGCTAGAGAGTTTTTATCTTTAATGCATGTTGAATTTTGTCAAAAGCTTGTTCTGTATCTATTGAAATGATCATATGGTTTATATTCTTTAATTTATTAATGTGGTGCACCACACTAATTGATTTGTGTACATTGAAAAGTCCTTGCACCCCTGCAATAAACCCCACTTGATCATGGCATATGATCCTGTTCAAGTATTTTGGGATTTGGCTTGCTAGTATTGGGTTGGCCCAAAACTTCTTTTGATGATAACATCCATAAAATGTTATAGGAAATCCAAACAAAATTTTTGGTCAACTCACTATTTTGTTGAGGATTTTTTGCATCTAAGTCCATTAATGATATTGCCCTGCAATTTTCTTTTTGTGTAGTATCTTTTTCTGATTTTGATATCTGAGAAATGGTGGCCTCATAGAATGAGCTTAGAAGTGTTCCACCCTCTGAATTTTTTGAGATAATTTCAGAAGGATAAGTGTTAACTCTTCACTAAATATTTGGTAGAATTTACCTGTGAAGCTATTTGTTCCTGGGCTTTTGATTGCTGGAAGTTTTTAATCACAGTTTCAGTTTCAGTGTTTGTGATTGCTCTGTTCAGAATTTCTGTTTCTTTGGAGTTCAGAAAGTATACATTTTGAGAGTACAACTTTCTAAAAATCTGTTTCTTCTAGGTTGTCCATTTTATTGAAACATAGTTGCTGGTTATATTTATTATGATCCTTTTTATTCCTGTAGTGTCCACTGTAATTCACCTTTTTCATTTCTAATTTTATTGATTTTAGCCCTCTCCCTTTTTTTTTATGAGACTGGCTGAAGGTTTATCAAACTTGTTTATCTTTTCAAAGAGCCAGACTTTAGCTCCATTGATCTCTTCTATTGTTTTCTTTATCTCTATGTTATTTATTTTTGCTCTAAACTTTATGATCTCTTTCCTTCTGCTAAATTTTGGGTTTTGTTTGTTTTTCTCTAGTTGCTAAGAAAGTTTTATATGTTTTAATTGGTACTCGAAGGAGACTGATTTTTATTCTGAAGGAAAATTTGTCATAGAGAAGATGCTGAAGAACAATAAACCTTTTTAAAGTAAATAAGTTAGATGAATAAATTTAAAAGTTATGGTAATTTTTAATGCACATATACAAATATTTTTCAGTTCCTTCATTGATCTCCTGTTAGTGACCATCTTGAATCTTGCCCTATGTAAAATTTCTGCTATTCTCTTCAAGCAACTTTTTAAAGAATTAAAAAGAATATGCTACATGTATACCTCATTTTATTGTGTTTTGCAGGCATTATGTTTTTTACAAAATTGAATGTTTGTAGCAACCATGTTTTGTGCAAGTCTGTCAGTGCCATTCTTTCAGCAGCATTTGCTCACTTCATGTCTTTATGTCACATTTTGGCTTTCTCATAGTATTTCAAACTTTCTCATTATCATTATATTTGTTATGGTGACCTATGATCAGAAATTTTTGCTGTCACTATTGTAGAAAAATTATGACCCACTGAAAAATCAGATGATGGTTAAAAATTTTAGCAACAAAATATTTTTAATTAAGGTGTGGGTATTTGGGGGAAACAAAATACTATTGCTCACTTAATAAACTATAGTATAGTGTAAATATAACTGTTATATGCACTGGGAAGCCAGTGACTGACTTTGTTGTCATATTTGCTTAACTGTGATGATCTGGAACCAAATCTGCACTAACCCTAAGGTTTGCCTTCACAGTTAATTTTAAACTTAGCCATATGGCCCCAAAGTAGATGGGAACATTTGTTTCATGCCTGAAGGATGAGTGTATGAGTATCCCCAGTGAATGGTAAACCTAGTATAGCACTTATTGCACTTTTGTTTATGTTAAAAGTAGTTTTTTGCAATACACTCTTTTTTCTTTAGCATTGCTATGATACATATGTTTTCTCTGTTGTATTATAGTTCATTATATGACTATACAATGGTTTGTTGTTATAAATAATGCTTTATTCTTGTACATGTTTCCTGGAACACATATGCAAGACATTCTCTATAGAGTTTTAAAGGTATAGAACGTGTATATTTTCATTTTACACCCTATTTTTTTCTAGCAAGATCACTTCAATCATCTCTACAAGCAGTGTAGAATAGTTTCCATTGCTGCCCAACTTCACACATATGTGGTTTGATTAGCCTATATAATTTTGATTAATTTTTCTCAAATTAGTATAGTTTCATTTTGTATATTTGCAGTTGTAATTTGAATTTCTGTGATTACCAGTGAGCTTAATTATGTCATTTATTTTTGGTGTGCATTTATGTTTATCATCCTTAAACTATGTGTTCATTTCTTACATGTTTATTTTTTATAATTTTCATAATTCCAATTTATATTATGAAGATTAAATTTTGGTTTATAATATTAAACATCTTTGCCCAGCTTATGACTTGTGCTTATAAATCTTGTTGTTACTTTTAATGAAAAAAATGTATAATTTTATTCTAGTTGAATTTTTCAAGCATTCCTTTTGCAATTTATAGTTATCATTAAGAGTTTTTATACTTGGTGGGGAATGCAGCTATTGTCTCCCATGCACCTTTAAATGTTTTAAGATTCTCTATTCTTGTTTGATCTTTATTCCATCTGGAATTGATTTTTGATGAAGGTGTAAGTTTAAAGTGATATAGCATTTTTTCCTATTTAAATAATAAATTATTTCAGCTCTACTTTTGCAAAATTTAGCAAATTCCTCCATGAATTTATTACACAAAGGGAAGGGTTTGAAGTTTGGTGAAAATGAGCTAACTAACATATACAAGCTTTATTTTGTATATGACAGAATATAGTTTTATAAACATAATCATCAGTATCATTCAAGGGTATGTTCAGAAAACATGGCTTCTCACATCTGCCCTATTTGTTCACAAAGATGTAGTGGTGTTTTGCCTGATCATAGTGACATTATGATTTGTTGATAGAAAATTCAAGATGGGGGATGCCTCACGTCTTCTATACTCAAAATTATTGCCTTGGAACAATTATAATAATATTGTATAATCCCACAAGCTTCCTTTAGTTTTCTAACACCTTTGAGTGGAACTATGTCCATTTCGGATGTATTTCTGGTATACACAATTGAGGTTTATTGACTCCAGTGTTATATTTCTATTACCATATATTTTTGATACCCTAAATATTTTGTTTTATTAGCAAACTTGTTATCAGTGAATGGTCATAAATAATCCTGTGTCCCCTGTATTATAAGTTGTTTTAATTAGCTAGGACTGCCATAACAAAAATAGGCTGTATTGATTAAACAACATAAATTTATTTTCTGAAATTTCTGGAGACTAAAAGTCCAAGATCAAAATGTTAGAAGATTTGGTTTCTCCTGTGACCTTACTTCTTGGGGATGGTCTTGATCATTTGCACCTGTACGATGCCATAAACCTCTGTCCATAGTCTTCAGAACACTGTCTATCAGATCTAATCCTTTGAACCTAGTGTCACTTCCAATTTATAATCATAAGGGATTTGAATTAGGTCATATATGAATAGTCTATTCATTTTCTCCACTTTCTTTAATTTAATTGTAGGAATAAAGCCAACCAAAAATGATTTCTTTACTGAATGAAAAAAAAAAATTCTCCACAAGTTGACATAGAAAATGACATTTAGTAAACTCTCAAAGAAGTGAATTTATTATTTTAACTTTTGACTAATACCATCAAACCATTTTTAATGCTATAATAAAATATTCATCAATTTCCTAGGACTTAAATTTTACAGATAATACTCATCTCACAAACTAAAAAAGTAATGTTCAAAATTCCCCAAGCTAGGCTTTAACAGTATGTTAACTGAGAACTTTCAAAAAATAAACTGGATTTAGAAAAGGCAGAGGAAACAGATATTAAGATGTCAACATCAGTTAGATCATAGAAAAAGCAAGAGAATTCCAGGGCGGGGGGAAGGAAGGGGGACATATGCTTCATTGATTACACTAAAGCTTTTGAATGTGTGGATCACAACAAACTGTAGAAAATTCTGAGAGATGGAAATACCAGACTACCTTCCTTGCCTCATGAGAAATCTCTTTGCAAGTCAAGAAGCAACAGTTAGAACCAGACATGGAACAACAGACTGGTTCCAAATTGAGAAAGGAGTATGTGAAGGTTGTATATTGTCACTTTGCTTATTTAACTTATATGTAAAATAAGTACATCAGCGAAATACTGGACTGGATGAAGTACAAGCAGGGATTAAGACTGGAGGGAGAAATAAATATCAGTAATCTCAGATTAGCATATGACACCACCCTTATGGAAGAAAGTGAAGAGGAACTAAAGAGCCTCTTGATGAAAGTGAAACAGGAGAATGAAGAAACTGGCTTAAAAGTCAATATTCTAAAAACTAATATTGTGGCATTGGGTCCCATCACTTCATGCCAAATAGATGGGGAAACAATGGAGACAGTAACAGACTTTATTTTCTTGGGCTCCAAAATCATTGCAGATGATAACTTCAGCCATGAAATTAAAAGACACATGGTCCTTGGAAGAAAAACTATAACAAACTTAGCATATTTTCTTCTTATTTTGCTATTCTCTTTATATTTTTCCATAGGCAATGTGTCATTTCTTAAAGAAGAATTGGAGTTCTGAGACTCTCAAAATCATCCAGTAAGCACAATGATTCTATGGCAAAAGTTTATTCTGGAGATGATGTTGCTTATCAGACCTGAAGAACCATAAGAGTTTATTCCAATGGAATACGAGACTATAATAGCATTTTCCTCAGCCTCAACTCAGAAGAAAATATGGAATACAAGGAAAGTCACCTCACTGGTNAGTTTATTCTGGAGATGATGTTGCTTATCAGACCTGAAGAACCATAAGAGTTTATTCCAATGGAATACGAGACTATAATAGCATTTTCCTCAGCCTCAACTCAGAAGAAAATATGGAATACAAGGAAAGTCACCTCACTGGTGCACAGTTAGCACACATCGCTTCAGTTGCTCAGTCATGTCCGATTCTTTGCGACCCCATGAAGCGCAGTACACCAGGCCTCTCTGTCCATCACCAACTCCAGGAGTCCACCCAAACCCATATTCATTGTGTTGGTGATGCCATCCAATCATTTCATCCTCTGTCATCCCCTTCTCCTCCTGCCCTCAATCTTTCCAAGCATCAAGATTTNTCCTCTTACTTTTCTAAAACCACCTTGAACATCTACAAGTTCATGCTTCACCTACTGCTGAAGCCTGACTTGGAGAATTTTGAGCATTACTTTATTAGCATGTGAAATGAATGCAATTGTGCGGTAGTTTGAGCATTCTTTGGCATTGCCTTTCTTTGTGATTAGGATGAAAAGTGACCTTTTCCAGTCCTGTGGTCACTGCTGAGTTTTCCAAATTTGCTGACATATTGAGTGTGGCACTTTCATAGCATCATCTTTTATATTTGACATAGCTCAACTGGCATTCTATCGCCTCCACTAGATTTGTTCGTAGTGATGTTTCCGAAGGCCCACCTGACTTCACATTCCAGGATGTCTGGCTCTCAGTGAGTGGGAGTTATCACACCTTCANTTTTATATTTGACATAGCTCAACTGGCATTCTATCGCCTCCACTAGATTTGTTCGTAGTGATGTTTCCGAAGGCCCACCTGACTTCACATTCCAGGATGTCTGGCTCTCAGTGAGTGGGAGTTATCACACCTTCATGATTATCTGGGTTGTGAAGATCTTTTTTGTATAGTTCTGTGTTTTCTTACCATATCTTAATATCTTCTGCTTCTGTTATGTCCACATCATTTCTGTCCTTTATTGAGCCCAGCTTTGCATGAAATGTTCCCTTGGTATCTCTGGCACACATTATAGCTATGTTTTTTAAATATGTACTTAATCCATGGGCGAAAGAAAACATCATATTATAATTCATAATGTACTTGGAATGAGTCCCATCTCATTAGGTGTTGCTACCTTTGACAAGTTTTCCTTATTTGCTAAAATTATTGAATATAAAAATCATTTCATAAATCCATTTTAGCAAAATCAGGGAAATATCTGTGTGATTAATAATGATTACAATACATATCTTCTGAAATGTAGATTGTAATTTTAAAAAACTTGTAAACTGTCTCTCTTTTTTTTAATAGCAAATCATAGCAAATATCTAACTTTGCATGTGTACATGCTAAGTTGCTTCAGTCATATCTGACTCTTTGTGACCCAGTGGGCTGTAGCCCTCCAGTCTCCTCTGTCTAGGGTTCTCCAGGTAAGAATATTGGAGTAGGTTGTTGTTTTCTCCTTCAGGAAGGAACATGTTGTTCCTAATTCAGGAGTCAAACACCACATGTCTTATGTCTCCTGAATTGGCAGGTGGGTTCTTTACCACTATTGTCACCTGGGAAGCCCTAGCTAATTCTACCAATATCTTTTTCAAATCCCTGAAAGTGAATATTGTTGTTATAATATTGGAAGAGTCAAGCATTTGCAAACCTGATCTTGGAACATTTGGAGATATCTAGAAGGCAGAGCTAGGACAAAATTTAATGGCTACAGCCTCAACATTTTCAAGGAAATTACACTGTTTCTATAAAGTTAGCAATAATTGAAAGGATAAATCTGTCTCAGATAGAATAGAAAATTGCAAGAAGACATTTATAAGCATTCATGTTTAAAGTTAAAATTCACCATGGGTTCATTAACAATTTATCCAAAAATAGGAGATATTAATTTCATTATTACTAAATTATTATTAAACAAGGTACAATCAATGATTTAAATCAAGCTGGGCTAATTGAGAATGAATTATCATCATCCTCTGTAAGAATATTGCCCATTAATTACCTCTGAAGTCCAAAGGATTATTATGCATTTATTCTTGTAAATTATGGCTCCATGGTAAATTGGATAAGATTTTAATATTTTAACATTCATTAAAATCTGAAAGCTTAGAGCCAGCATAGTGATGAGCAAGCCTGTTTTGTCCTCTAATGAGAATAATTCAGTTACAGCTAATTGCCATCATTATCATATATTTATATAAATTCAGATTAACCTATAGAATTAAAGTTAATATTTATATTTTACATATTTCATTTTAGAATTAATGAATATAGGTTTTATTTCTACTCTTAAATAACTTTCTACTCTTAAGCATAAAAACTTAAACATGTGCAATATTGATAATCATTTTTATTTTGTATTGAGCATGCAAACTGTATAATTAAAGCTAACTTGCATTAGCTTTAAACTGTTCCTTAATCTGTGTTATTATGTACTCATTCATGTTTTCATATTTGTAGCTAGTGATGGATTATGATGAAAGACTGAAGTATCTGGGGAGAGGACAGCTTCTCTAGAAGTACACAGGCTTCATGAGGATGGACTAGAACTCTAAATAAAAGTCAGAGTACTGCTATCCAGAAAAAGTGGATATGGATAACTGGCTTCTGAAAATACAGATATTGACTATAGGAACAGAGGAAAAAATCCCCCCAAAATAATAGAAAGAAGAATCAGTTTGGCTTAGAAAAAATCATGTTTGAATAGAACTAGCCTGCTAATAAACTGTGTATAGCCCATTCTGTAATGTGAATTAGAGCTCTTCCCCAGTATTTTATTAGTCAAATTAGAAATATATAAATTTGGGGAGGAAATGCAACAGCTATTTTTACTGGCTAGTTTGACGGTCTTATTGTGTCATTATACAAGCATCTATATATTAATTAATATGCTAGCTTACCAATATATTAAGGGACCTGATGACTCTTGATGATATTGCTGTGAGTATATAAATGATTAAATTGACAATCCTGTAAGCTTAGACCCAGATGTAAATTTGCCTAACCCCTAACCATATGTTTTTAGTTTTTTAAAAAACATTGATTATTCTACCATTTTTTGCATGGATGCACTGCCTTTAATACTTTATAACAATGANTTGCTGTGAGTATATAAATGATTAAATTGACAATCCTGTAAGCTTAGACCCAGATGTAAATTTGCCTAACCCCTAACCATATGTTTTTAGTTTTTTAAAAAACATTGATTATTCTACCATTTTTTTTGCATGGATGCACTGCCTTTAATACTGTATAACAATGGATATACACACTGAATTAACTTAAGAATCTCATGATCAAATTAGATACCAAGTTGTGTGGTTTTTAAAATAAATACACCTAGTATTCTTTAGTAACAATCTATTAATAGTAGAAATGACATGGAAAAGCTTATCTTTATGTAGGTAGTTATTTATTTCATTCTCATGAGGTCCTTAAAAATAAGAAATGAGATAAAAAATATAAATCAGACTAAAATATTAAGAAATAAAAAAATATTTTTAGTGTTTTTATTTCATCTCAAATGTATATATTTCCCCTTTACAATAAAACCATTCCAATTGTTCCAAACTTTGTAAACAGTGTCTACTTCTACTTAACAGAAAAAGCTAATAAACTATTCTTTGTGCTTCCATTGGGTATTGCAATGACTTAACTACACGACAGCTTTCAGTCAGAAAGTAAAGAATGAAGTAGGCCAGAAATAGCAGAGTTTAAAAAAAAAAAAAAATCAAGTCCATTCTTGCTGTAATCTGCTTTTTGTCTTTATTATATCAGATTTTGTCTCAAAATAATTGTAAAATATAGCCAATAAATATTTCTACTAAGAGATAGGTGCAAAAATTCCAAATCAGATATTTGGATGTAATGAATTTTTATATATGTTCTGATTCATTCGCTGCCATTCCCATTTCCTCATTAATATGATATGAGATAATCAGATTTTTTTATTTGCTTTGTTTTTCTTATTGGGGCCAAGACTGAATAAAGAATATTGTGTCATCTATTTTGCAAGGCATTCATTTATTTATTTAACAACCGTTTGTTAGTCACCTACAATTTGGTAGTTATTACAAGACAAATAGATAAAGAAGATTGACATTGTTTTCTGCACTCAGAAAAACCCTAGTCTAGGAAGAATTATTTATAATTAATTATGTTTTGTAATTTTTATAAAATATATACTATGTAATATATAATACATATGTATAGTGTATATCACATATATATATATAGTATTTTATATTAATGAATAAATAAATACTAACCTCTTAATAGTGGGATCTGAATAGTGAATAGGCATTATAATTGTGAAGATAAATGGAGACTGTATACCACACACAGAGTCAAATTCATTATACTGGAGAGACCTTGCTGCTTCCAAATATCTTAGTGATGGTCAATATGTCAGGGTCCTAGAAAAAAGAAAGAATATCCCAAGCTCAGAAGGTAACTGTGGCTGAAGAGGATAGAGATTTGCAGACCATGTTAAGGATAAGACATGTTTTTATAATTGCCAAAGAAAATACTTAAAGAGGGTACTTAAGGAGAGTGGTAACATGGTAAGTTTTGCATTTTATATGTAATCATTTTAAAGTGCAATTGATTGCTTGGAAGAGTCACACAGAAGTAGGAATAAGAAGAGACATTTGAAGGAAGTCATATGAGAGATAACTGTGGCTTGGGCTCTGGTACGGAAAGTGAAAATGAAACTTATGATGGAAGATTTGGTATATAAATAACATAGAATGGATGTATCCATTAGTGATCTTTTACTTCCTTCTCACAAAACTCCAGCATGACAAATATTAAAGGTTATGGAATTTTCCCCAATTCATTTAGTGTGTCTTAGAATAAAGAGTAAAACCCAAGTATATGAGTTCAAAGCCTGAGAAAGTGTCTGTGTGTGTGTGTATTTGAGCATATGCTCCTATGCATTCATATCAAATGTTGTAGAAGGACACCTAAAATGCGAAATGAAAAGTCTATATTGGATTTAGCACCGTGAACGTTATTGAGTTTGGGAACGTTGCTTTATTTTCTTTGTTGATATGGGTAGCTGTTATGTGGAGCAATATGTACCAATATCAGACTTTTGGAGATTGAATCCTAACTCTGTCATTTAGTAGCTCTGTGATGTAATGAATATAATTAAATTTTTTTCTCTCTTTGTTTCTTTATCTGTAAAATGGTGTAATAATAATGTATAGGTCTTTAGGAAATTGGTATTATTGCATTAACCAATTGTAAATTACTCTTTTGCATGCATTACCTATTTAGTATATATCATTATAATGATGTTAATGATGGAGATGGCCAAGAAAGACAAGGTAGATTTTATGAGTCAAAGGGAAATGGATAATTGGAGACAGTAAGTATATATAACTCGGGAGAAATAAATTTTTAAATAATTTTATTTACTTATTTATTTTTGGCTGTGCTGGGTCTTTGTTGCTGCACGGGCTCTTCTCTAGTTGAGGTGAGTGGGGGCAACTCTCTAATTGAGGTGTGCAGGCTTCTGATAATTTTGGCTTCTCCTATTGCAGAACATAAGATTTCTAAGGCATGCAGGTTTCAGTAATTGCAGTTCCAGGGTTCTAAAGCACAGGCTCAGTAGCTGAGGTGCATAGACTTAGTTGCTGATGGCATGTGCGATCTTCCCAGGTCAAGGATCAAACCCATGTCACCTGCATTAGCAGTGGATTATTTACCACTGAGCCACCCAGGGGAACCCTGGAAAAGTAAATTATTGAACTGATAAGTTCCAAATAGGAAAAAGAGTATGTCAAAGCTGTATATTGTCACCCTGCTTATTTAACTTATATGCACAGTACATCATGAGAAATGCTGGGCTGGAAGAAACACAAGCTGGAATCAAGATTGCCAGGAGAAATATCAATAACTTCAGATATGCAGATGACACTACCCTTATGGCAGAAAGTGAAGAGGAACTAAAACGCCTCTTGATGAAAATGA
>SJYW01051667.1:321952-340947 GCA_006410735.1 Raphicerus campestris
GCTCCAGAATCACTGCAGATGGTGACCGCAGCCATGAAATTAAAAGACGCCTGCTCCATGGAAGAATAGTTATTACAGCCTAGATAGCATATTAAAAAGCAAAGACATTGCCAACAAAAGTCCATCTAGTTAAAGCTATGGTTTTTCTAGTATGGATATGAGAGTAGGATCATAAAGAAAACTGAGCACTGAAGAATTGATGCTTTTGAAGTGTGGTGTTGGAGAAGACTCTTGAGAGTCCCTTGGACTGCAAGGAGATCCAACCAGTCCATTCTGAAGGAGATCAACCCTGCGATTTCTTTGGAAGGACTGATGCTGAAGCTGAAACTCCAGTACTTTGGCCACCTCATGTGAAGAGTTGACTCATTGGAAAAGACTCTGATGCTGGGAGGGACTGGGGACAGAAGGAGAAGGGGACGACAGAGGATTAGATGGCTGGATGGCATCACTGACTCGATGAACGTGAGTCTGAGTGAACTCCGAGAGATGGTGAGGCCTGTTGTGCTGCGATTCATGGGGTCGCAAAGAGTCGGACACGACTGAGCAACTGAACTGAACTGAAATTATTGAAGTAGGAAATATAGTGATGCAGGAAATAATTTGACCATTCCCAAATGGAGACCTAGTTTTTCCTTCATCTTCTTGGAGGTTATCTTTATTTGCCTGACAATCTTTGGGGGTCATCATATAGTAACAGTGTGATTTAGGGTGAAGATTGAATATACATGACAGTCTTAAAGTGGGAGAGGCCATGTCAGAAAAAACAACCATGTGTTTTAGGGTAGGGTCAACAGGTCACATTAGTTGATCTGAAGTTCAACCTTTTGGGCAACAAGTCATCATTCCTATATAGTGAAGCCCCAGTAAAAACTGTACACTTTAGATTTATGAATTTCCAGGAATATTGTCACACATCAATTCCAGGAGGAAAATATGTCCTGAAAAAAATATCTTCAAGCTGAATGTAATTTTGGGCATGCTCATGTACATCCCCAGTGAAGTTAAAGTTAATGTAAGAAGTGAAGATCATTTATTGTGTACTCTTCCCTTTAACCTTGTAACTGTACCCTAATTTCCTGAAGTTTATGTCCTAAGCCTTGAGTAGACTTGGCAGTCTAGATGACTATGCCTTCAAACCATGAAGTTTGATTAGCTTGAGACTTTCTCTAGCCAAAGGAAATTAAGTTATGTAAGAATGTTCTTTAATTATGTTCATAAAGTACTTCATGACATTTATTTAAAATGTAAAGCTACAGGGGAAAAAAATTAAAGAAAAAATGGGCCCTAAACTGACTACTACTGAAATAATGTACTTGTAATATGTGGCATACTTCATTTCAGAACTCTATTGATGTATCTCTTACCACTTTATTTACAGCTCAAAAAATAAAGAGATTAGAAAAATATCACTCTAAATATGTAGTGTAAGAGTGTGTTATGTTAATATTGTCTTGAATTTTTTAAAAAAATTAAAAAATGAATTGAAAGAACTGGTGTATTTAAAATAACTTAGTAAGTAATCTTCAAAGTAAGAACAAAACTTACTAAATTTAGGGAAAATGAAAATAACCAAGGATTAGAGTATTTTAGGAACTAATATTTTAACATAATTAGAAATGATAGATATTCTGCTTTTAATGACAAAGATATTTGCACACAGTTCTTTCTTTCTTGCCCTTACATCTTGATTATGTGAGTTTATATATACTATTCTTGTTTTACAGATATTCTTTTGTGCAAACACAAATCTCTAAATTGCTAACCTCAGTTCTAAGTCCAAGCAAGTGGTTTTGCTTCTTAAAATTATTCATTTATAAAGGCTTCCTTATTTTGTTCTACTTCTTGGTTGGCTGAATTTATCATTGATTTTTTTCAATAATGTATAATGGATAAAATATTCTATGAGAATATCTTTTCAGCCGTAACTTGTCAGCTTAACCTGGTATCATAATTTACCTCCTCATAACTTTACTGATAACATAGTCATCTAGACTTGAAGGTTATGCTGAATTTAAGACCAGTCTTATATTCTCTTATTTAGAACATCTTTTGATAAACAAACATCCATTAAGATAACAAATTTGCTGCAAAAAAAAGAGAAAGTTCAGATAATTTCAGCCTCTAAAAATGTAACCAAGCTCAAAGCTTTCTATCTCTCACTACTGATTTTCAGAATTTCAAATATCAGAATTAAAGTAAAACAAAGCTACTAAAAGTAATTTAAAATGTATCTGCAATGCAAATTAGAAATGACAAGTGCAAAGAGGACAGTACTTTTCTGTTTTCCCTTTTATTCAACTGTGTCAGCAATGAAGTATAGAGTTGGCAGTTTCTAGAGTAAAATGTATGTCAGCCAGAATGATGTCAGCCAACTAAAAATCTCAAAGCTAAGGGAGAATTTGCATAAGAAACAAATCAATAGAAAATTCTGAAAACTGAAGTGCTCTGACTCTAGTTTGCATTCACACACTCTTATAATTTCAGTTTCTCCAAACTCATAGTCATTAGCTCTCAGAAAAGATTTTAATGACTGACAATTGTGACCATAAAACAAAACACAGAATATGACAGAGGAATAAGTGGACANCCTATTATAATTTTTTCTACATATATTCCTTTGCTTTTCCTACTATTCCTTTCCCCTTGCAGTTAATCTTTAATATATATAAATCTTCTTTACCTACCTGTATTTAACTGCACATCTGTTCTTTCTTTCTTTCCTTTCCTCTCAACATATTTGTTAGTTTTGGTTTCATTGCTTTATTCTCCACTGGGCACTTTGCTTTAGGTTTGTTTTCCAGTTTGTGCTTTAGTTAGTTTTGTTCTTAACTGGTAAATATAATTTTTGGTTTTCTTTGTTCTCCAGGTAAATCCATTGTACTTTATTTTTCTTGGCTTGTTTTGATTTTGCTTATGGATGTACGTATATGTGTATAGTCAATTATTTTAATTATTATTTGCCTGATTTTGTAAATGCCATTTGTCTGGGGTTTATCTTTGGTTCCTCATTTTGCGGTATATGTTTAGGTCTCACTTAATGCCATTACAAACTACTTGTGGAATCTTCGTTCCTGAACAGAGATCAATCCCTGAGCCTTTGGAGTGGAAGCACTGACTCCAAGACCCTAGACTCCCAGAGAATTAACCCTAGGGAATATCAAATAATGAGGACTCACACAAATGAAACCACTTGAATACAAGATCTAGCATCACCCAACCACCAGTAGCACCCTGTTCAGGACACCTCATCTAAACAACAAACAAAAATACAAACCAAATCATCAGCAAACAGGATTACCACTTCACTCAGCCTTATTCATCAGAGCAAAAACAAACAAACAAACAAAAAAGCTCAGCACAAATCACTCTATATGAAATTCACACAAACCACTGGGCCAATCTTAGGAGGGAAGAAACCAAAAAAAAAAGAAAAGAAAGAATTCAACCTGAAGCCTGGGAAAAGGAGACCTCAAACACAGTAAGTTACAAAACATAATGAAAAGGCAGAGAAATACTATACAAATGAAGGAACAAACTAGAAACATAGAAGTACAAATAAATGAAGAGGAAATAGGCAAGCTACCTGAAAAAGAATTCAGAATAATGATAGTAAAGATGATCAAAACCCTTGAAAACAGAATGGAGAAAATGCAAGAATCAATTAACAAAGACCAAAAAGAATTAAAGAATAAACATGCAGAGACAAACAACACAATTACTGAAATTAAAGGTACTCTGGAAGGAATCTATAATAGAATATCTGAAGCAGAAGAATGAATCAACGAGTGAACTGGAAGGTAAAATGGTGGAAATAACTTCTGAAGAGTAGAATAAAGAAAAAGAAAAAAAAAAAAAAAAAAGAACTGACAACAGTCTCAGAGATCACTGGGAAAATATCAATCACACCAACATTCAAATTATAGGGGTCCCAGAAGAAGCAGAGAAAAAGAAAGGGTATGAGAAAAATTTTGAAGAGATTATAGTTGAAAATTTCCCCAACATGGAAAGGGAAATAGTCATTCAAGTCCAAGATACACAAACTCCCATACAGGATAAACCCAAGGAGAAACATGCCAAGGCATGTACTAATCAAACTAACAAAGACTAAGCACAAAGATAAGAATAGTAAAAGCAACTAAGGAAAAGCAAAAAGTAACATGTAAGAGAAACCCCATACATTTAAAAGCTGATCTTTCAGCAGAAACTTTGCAGACCAGTAGGGAATGGCAGGATATATTTAAAGTCCTGAAAGGGAAAAAGTCTACAACCAAAATTACTGTATTCAGCAAGTATTTCATTCAAAATTTATGGAAAAATCAAACACTTTTCAGACATGCGAAAGTTAAGAGAATTCAGTACTACCAAACCAGCTTTACAACAAATGTTAAAGGGACGTATATAGTCAAGAAATGCAAGAGAAGAAAATATCTACGAATTCAACCACAAACAATTAAGAAAATGGCACTAGGAACATATATATCCATAATTACTTTAAATGTAAATGGATTAAATTCTCCAATAAAAAGACACAGATTGGCTGAATGGACTGATATATCTTCTGTCTGCAAGAAACTCACTTCATACCTCAAGACACACATAGACTGAAAGTGAGAGGATGGAAAAATACATTCCATGGAAATGGAAAGCAAAAGAAAGATGGAGTAGCAAGCCATATCAGACAAAATGTTATTGTTTGGTCACTAAGTCATGTCTGACTCTTGCAACCTCATGGACTGTAGTACACCAGGCTCATCTGCCCATTGGACTTCCCAGGCAAGAATACTGGAGTGGATTGCCATTTCATTCTCCAGGGGATCTTTCTGACCCTGGGATTGAACCCATGCCTCCTGCTTGGCAGGTGAGATACCTGGGAAGCTCAGTTTGGTCACTAACTTGACTCTTTTGCAATACCACAGACTATAGCCTGCCAGGTTCCTCTGTCTATGGGATTTCCCAGGCAAGAATACTGGAGTGGGTTGCCATTTCCTTCTCCAGGGGATATTCCCAACTCCGGGATTGAACTGCATCTCCTGCATTGGCAGGTAGATTCTTTACGACTGCAGGGGAGCCCCAGATATTTTGTTATTGATTGCTAATTAAATTAGATTGTAGTCAGAAAACACAGTGTAATTTCTATCTTTGAAAACTTATAGACACTTATTTGGTGGCCTAGAACATGGTCTAAGTTGGTGAACATACCATGTGCATTTGAAAAAATGTGTATCTTGCAGTTATTGAATATATGAAATAAACGTTAAAATAAAAAATATTACAAGAGACAAGGAAAGGACACAGCATAATGATCAAGGGATCAATCCAATAGGAAGACATGACAATTTTAAATATCTATGCACCCAACATAGGAGCAACTCAATACATAAAACAAACACTGCTACTGCTAAGTTGCTTCAGTTGTGTCCGACTCTGTACGACCCCATAGACAGCAGCCCACCAAGCTCCCCTGTCCCTGGGATTCTCCAGGCAAGAACACTGGACTGGGTTGCCATTTCCTTCTCAAATGCATGAAAGTGAAAAGTGAAAGTGAAGTTGCTCAGTTGTGTCCAACACTCTAGTGACCCCATGGACTGCAACCCACCGGGCTCCTCTATCCATAGGATTTTCCAGGCAAGAGTACTGGAGTGGGGTGCCATTGCCTTCTCCAAAACAAACACTAACAGACATAAAAGGAGAAATTGACAGTAACACAATAATAGTAGGAGACTTCAACACTCCATTCACACCAATGGACAGACATCAGAAAATTAATAAGGAAACACAAGTCTTAAGTGATACATTAGATGAGACAGATCTTATTGTTATCTTCAGGACATTTCATCCAAATGCAGAAGAATACACCTTCTTCTCAAGTGCACATGGAACATTCTCCAGGATAGATCACATCTTGGATCACAAATCAAACCTCAGTAAATTTAAGAAAATCGAAATCATATCAAGCATCTTCTCTGACCACAATACAATGAGACTAAATATCAATTGCAAGAAAAAAAACTGTAAGAAACACAAGCACATGTAAACACACGTTTCTAAGTAACCAACAAGTTACAGCAGAAATCAGAAATCTAAAAATTTCTAGAAACAAATGGCAATAAAAATATGACAACTCAAAACCTATCGGATGCAGCAAAACAGTACTAAGAGGGAAGTTTATAGCAATACAATCCTACCTCATTAAACAAGAAAAACATCAAATAGACAACTTAACTTTATACTTAAAGCAACTATAAAAAAGAAGAAGAAAATAGCAAAAGGAAAGAAATCATAAATATCTGAGCAGAAATAAATGAAAGAAACAATGGTAAAGCTTAATAATACCAAAAGCTGGTTCTTTGAGAAGATAAACAAAATTGACAAACCTTTAGCCATACTCAAGGAAAAAAGAGAGAAGAATCAAATCAACAAAATTAGAAATGAAAAAGGAGAGGTTGCAACAGACAATGCAGAAATACAAGGGATTATAAGAGACTATTATGAACAACTGTATGGAAATAAAATGGATAATTTGGAAGAAATGGACAGATTCTTAGAAAAGTTCAATCCTCCAAGACAGAACCAGGAAGAAATAGAAACTATAAACAACCAAGTTACATGCACTGAAATTGAAGCTGTGATCAAAATTCTCCCAAAAAAAAAAAAAAAGCCCAGGACCAGATGGATTCACAGGAGAATTCTATCAAACATTTAGAGAAGATCTAATACCTATCTTCCTAAAACTCTTTCAAAAAATTGCAGATGAAGGAACACTTCCAAACTCATTCTACAGGGCCATCATTATCTTGATACCAAAACCAAACAAAGACAACACAAATGAAGAAAACTACAGGCTAATATCTCTGATGAACAAATTGAAAGATAAAAACCATATTATCAGCTCAATAGGTGCAGAGAAAGCCTGTAACAAAATTCAGCACCCATTTACGATTAAAACTCTTCAAAAAATGGGCATAGAAGGGACCTACCTCAACATAGTAAAGGCCATATATGATAAACCTAACAGCAAACATTATTCTCAATGGTGAAAAACTGGAAGCATTCCTCCTAAGATCAGGAACAAGATAAAGGTATGCAGTTTCAACACTATTATTCAGCATAGTTCTGGAAGTCCTAACTACAGCAATCAGAGAATAAAAATAAATGAAAAGAATCCAGATCAGAAGAGAGAAGTAAAGCGCTCACTGTTTGCAGATGACATGATATGGTACATAGAAAATCCTAAAGATAGTATCAGAAAATTGCTAGAGCTAACCAGTAAGTTTAGCAAAGTTTCAGGATACAAAATCAATACAGAGAAATCACTTGTATTTCTATATATTAACAATGAAAAATCAGAAAAAGAAATTAGGAATCAACTCCATTCACCATTGCAACAAAAAGAATTAAATATCTAGGAATAAACTTATCTAAGGAGACAAAAGGACTGTACACAGAAAATTATAAGACACTGATGAAAGAAATCAAAGATGACATAAACAGATGGAGAGATATTCCATGTTCCGGTGTAGGAAGAATTAATATTGTGAAAATGACTATACTAACAAATACAATCTGCAGATTCAATGTGATTGGCATTTTTCACAGAACTAGAAAAAAAATTTTCACATTTCTATGGAGACACAAAAGACACCAAATAGCCAAAGCAATCTTTAAAAAGAAGAATAGAGCTAGAGGAATAGACCTTCCTGACTTCAGATTGTATTACAAAGCTACTGTCATTAAGACAATATGGTACTGGCACAAAAACAGAAATACAGACATGAATGAAATACATAAATGGAACAAGACAGAAAGCCCATAAATATACCCATGCACCTATCGGTAACTTATTTTTGACAAAGGAGACAAGAATATACAATGGGGCAAAGAAAGCCTCTTCAATAAATAGTGCTGGGAAAACTGGACGGCTACATTTAAAAGAATGAAATTAGAACACTTCCTAACAGCATACACAAAGATAAACTCAAAATGGATTAAAAACCTATATGTAAGACCAGAAACTATAATACTCTTAGAGGATAACATAGGCAGAACTCTCGATGACATATATCAAAGAAAGTTCCTCTATGACCAACCTCCTAGAGTAATGGAAATCAAAACAAAAGTAAAGAAGTGGGGCCTGATTAAACTTAAAAGCTTTTGCACAACAAAGGAAACTATAAGCAAGGTGAAAAGACATTCCTCAGAATGGGAGAAAATAATAGCAAATGAAACAACGGACAAAGGATTAATTTCCAAAATATACAAGCAGGTCATACAACTTAATGCCAGAAAAACAAAGAACCCAATCAGAAAGTGGGGAAAAGACCTAAACAGACATTTCTTCAAAGAAGACATACAGATGGCTAGCAAACGTATGAAAAGATGTTCAACAGTGGTCATTATTAGAGAAATCCAAATCAAAACCACAGTGAGCTATCACCTCACACCAGTCGTACATCATCAAAAAGTCTACATACAATAAATGCTGGAGAGGTTGTGGAGATAAAAGAACGGTTTTTCACTGTTGGTGGGCATGTAAATTGATACAGACACTATGGAAAATGGTATGAAGATTCCTTAAAAACTAGGAATAAAACCATCATATGACCCATCAATCCCACTCCTAGACATATACCCTGATGAAACCAAAATTGAAAAATACACATGTATCCCACTGTTCACTGCAGCACTATTTACAATAGCTAGAACACAGAAGCAGCCTAAATGTCCATCAACAGATGAACAGATAAAGAAGTTTTGGTATGTATACATAATGGAATATTACTCACTCATAAAAAGGGACACATTTGAGTTAGTTCTAATGAGGTGGATGAACCTAGAACCTATTATACAGAATGAAGTAAGTCAGAAAGAAAAAGATAAATATCATATTCTAATGCATATATACAAAATCTAGAAAAATGTTACTGAAGAATTTATTTACAGGGCAGCAATGGAGAAACAGAATAGACTTATGGACATGGGGAGAGGGGAGGAGAGGGTGAGATGTATGGAAAGTGTAACATGGAAACTTATATTACCATATGTAAAATAGATAGCCAACTGGAATTTTTTGTATGCCTCAGGAAACTCAAACAGGGGCTCTGTACCAACTTAGAGGGGTGGGATGGGGAGGGAGATGGAAGGGAGGTTCAAATGATGGGAGGGAGTTTCAAATACATCCATGTATACCTATGGCTGATTCATGTTGAAGTTTGACAGAAAACAAAATTCTGTAAAACAATTATCCTTCAATTAAAAAAAAAAATGAATGCACTTCTTAGCATTTCTCCATAAACGAACAGAAGTTGGATATCGTACTGTTGATTTCCAACTCTATTAGTAAATGGCCCTGCTAATTTTGGTCACTTAATCATTTCTCTACTGCTCAGCTTCTTATCTACAACAACAGATTCAATGTTTTTTTGAACTGCATTCTACTCATACTTGTGTTTTGCTAAATGCTTCAAGTGTTGGGATAGGAAAAACTGAGTAAAAGGAAAATGAATGAGTTGAGGATTCAATAAGCTTCTCTATTTTTTGCTTACCATTTTCTTTGAAGGAGAAAATAAGGTCTTCTAATAAAATAAGAATATAAATTTTATTTTAGCTTTATAATTCAATTATGTAAGTTTGTACTTACAATATATGGTACAGTGTTGGCAGAGAAAACATGCAGAATAAATAGCTGTTTACTTTCTATTGATCAGGTATGCATAATAAATTTTCTTTTATAATTTTAATGCTTTCAACGTTTACTAGTCTCAACCCAATTGATATTCTCTAACATATAACATCTTCAGGAGATATCATAAAAATCAGATTTTCCTTAATGGAGTAGTTATCTCAGTGAGAACACTTTCAAGGTTAAGCACCATATCCACATAGTACGGCAGTCAGTGCCTGGACACGACTGATTAAAGTATTAGAATTAGTCACTGAGTCAGGAAGTAAGATGGAGAAATGTCATGTATTCAAGTTCACTGGGTATACAAGTTAATATGAAGCAAATAATAAAAATCAACAATGCATTACCGAACTAAAACTTGAAGAAAATTATGTAGGTAAAGGACAAACTGTTGAAACATACTTAATATTATACTACTTTGCATTCAAATTATTACTTAATTCTATATTATTAGTAGTTAAAACCAATTACTGCTTTTATGTCCTAAAGGACCAAGAGAATGGGAAGTTAAACTTTATTACTTCCACTTAAGTATATTAAAGCTAATTAGATTACCAAAATACAACCAGGAAATATACCAGAAGTGCTTCAATGGTTGAAAAGTTTAACAATTCATTTTTGAGGTGACTTATAATTAAAGCTCTGCTGTCAAAGCTAGTGGATATGATGGAATTCTAGTAGAGCTATTTAAAACCCCAAAGGATGATATTATCAAAACGGCACACTCAATATGTCAGGAATTATGGAAGACCCATCAGTAGCCACAGGACTGGAAAAGGTCAATCCTCATCCAAATTCCCAAGAAAGGCAGTATGATAGAATGTTCAAAACATTGAATATTACACTCATATCCCATGCTAGTAAGGTCATGCTTAAAATCTTGCATGCTAGGCTTCAGCATTATGCAAACCAAGAACTTCCAGATGTCCAAGCTGGGTTTATAAAGGCACAGGAACCAGATATCAAATTACCAACATTCACTGGATCATAGAGGAATCAAGGGAATTCCAGAAAAATAGCTACCACTGTTTCAATGACCATACTGAAGCCTTTGAGAGTGTAAGATCATAATATTTTTTTTGAAAGATTTTAAAGAGATAGAAATACCAGTCCATAGTATCTGTNATCATAGAGAAATCAAGGGAATTCCAGAAAAATAGCTACCACTGTTTCAATGATCATACTAAAGCCTTTGAGAGTGTAAGATCATAATATTTTTTTTGAAAGATTTTAAAAAGATAGAAATACCAGTCCATAGTATCTGTCTCCTGAGAAACCTGTATGCAGGTCAAGAAGCAACAGTTAGAACCCTGCATGGAACAACTGATTGGTTCAGGACTGAGAAATGAGTGCAACAGGTCTGTCTATTGTTACCCTGTTTATTTAACCTATACTCTGAGCACATTATGAGAAATGCCAGTCTGGATGAGTTACAAGTTGGAATCAAGATAGGCAAGAGAAACATCAGCAACCTCGGATATGCAGATGATACCATATTAGTGGCAGAAAGCAAAGAGGAACTAAAGAGCCTCTTGATGAGAGTGAGAGAGAAGAGTGAAAAAGATGGCTTAAAACTAAATATTAAAAAAAAAACTAAACGAAAATCATGTCATCCAGCCCCATTACTTCATAGCAAATAGAAGGGGAGAAGGTGGAAGTAGTGATAGATTTACCCTTCTTGGACTCTAAAATCACTGTGGATGGTGACTGAAGCCATGAATTCAGAGGATTGCTTCTTGGCAGGAAAGCTGTGATAAACCTATACAGTGTGTTGAAAAGTAGAGACATTCCTCTGCTGACAAAGGTCCAAATAGTCAAGGCGATGGTCTTTCCACTGTTCATGTGCCACTGTGAGACCTGGACCATAAAGAAGGCAGAGTACCAAAGGATTGATAACTGTGGTGCTAGAGAAGACTACTGAAAGTCCCTTGGACAGCAAGGAGATCAAACCAGTCAATCTTAAAGCAAATCAACCCTGACTACTCATTAGAAGGACTGATGCTAAAGCTCAAGATCCAGTATTTTGTTCATCTGATGTGAACAACCAACTCATTGGAAAAGTCCCTGATGCTGGGAAAAATTGAGGGTAGAAGGAGAAGATGACATCAGAGGATGAGATGTCTGGATGATATCACTAATGCAATGGACATGAACTTGGGCAAACTTCAGGAGATGATGAGGTGCAGGGAAGCCTGGCCTGCTGTGGTCCATGGGGTCACAAAGAGTCAGACATGACTGGACAACTGAATAACAAAATGATTAAAGAAATATCTTCTTCTCACATTGTTAGTAATTACAATGATGTTATCAGTTTATCATCCTCCTGCATGGATCATTTTTATGATATAACCTCATATTCTCTTATCTCTAAGATTAGAGTGGCCTGCCTTCTCAGTTGGTCATGGATGCAGCTGTGTAATTTGCTTTTTCCAATAAATATTAACTTATGTGCTGAGTTTTGCTCCCTTGAACCTTCGCCATTATCATGAGAGTATGCCCAGACTAATCTACTGAAAGATGAAAGATACATAGAGTCTAGCCAAAACACAAAAATAGTCCCAGCTAAGATCAACCAAAATCGGTCAATATCTAACTGTGTGAGTCTACAATATTAGAGACCACTGTATGTAAGTAAGAACAGCCAAGCCAGAAATGCTGACCAAATAATCCCAGTCTAAATTGCAAGCATTCAGACTAATGGATAAATAAATGCTGTATATAGTCACTGGTTTTGGGGTAACAGATAATTAGTGCAGCATAAAGTGAGATTTATTTATTTTCTAACATCTTACATCTGTTTATCTCAAGATATGATTATGATATTTGCTATAAAACTAGAGCAAGACTATTATTTACAAGAAGAGCATATTCTTGAAATAAAAGACACTCAAATTTGATACTTAAAGTGTATTCTTTGTATTGATACCAAGGGCAATTTATTTTTTGGCAATTTTATTATATTTTATTGAGAATGGGGGAAAAGACAGGGATTCAAGCATCTAAGAATCTTACTCAGTTCTCATACTAATTATTTATGTGAGTTCAAAATACATATATTCTTGGATGTCAACAAGACAAAGGACTAAGGAGTCTCAAGTCTTTGTTGTTCCATAAAAATGTCAAGCAAACAACTACAGATAAATAAAGTAACTTCACGGGTCCTCTGGAGACAAAAGATATATACTATTCAACCAAATACCCCAATAAGAAAAAAGAAAATTGAAATCATATCAGCATCTTTTCTGACCTCAGTGCTATAAGAGTAAAAATAAACTACAAGAGAAAAAAGCAAAAAAAAAAAAAAAAAAAAAAAAAAACANATGTAAAGCAAACAACTACAGATAAATAAAGTAACTTCACGGGTCCTCTGGAGACAAAAGATATATACTACTCAACCAAATGCCCCAATAAGAAAAAAGAAAATTGAAATCATATCAGCATCTTTTCTGACCTCAGTGCTATAAGAGTAAAAATAAACTACAAGAGAAAAAAGCAAAAAAAAAAAAAAAAAAAAAAGACACATGCAGGTAAAAAAAAATATGGCTCTAAATAACCAGCAGATCATTGGTGAGATCAAAGAAGAAATTTTAAAAGTACATCGAAGGGACTTTCCTAGTGGTTCAGTTAAGAATCTACCTTACAATACAGGGGTTGTGGGTTTGATCTCTAGTTAGGGAAATAAGATCCCACATGTCACAGAGCAGCTAACAATGCTAGAGCATCTGTGCACCACATCAAAAGATCCTGCATGACACGGTGAAGATCCTGTGTGCCACGACTAGACACAATGCAGCCAAATAAATAAATAAATATTGAAATTCTGGAAACAATTGAAAACAAATACATAATCATCCAATAGCTATGTAATGCAGCAAAGTCTGTTCTAAAGGGACATTTATGTGATACAAACTTACCTCAGGAAAAAGAAAACATTCAAATAAACAACCTAATAATACATATAAAGAAACTAGAAAAAGAACTGAATCCATGTTAAAGTGGGCAATTATTTACGAGGAGACAAGAATATACAGTGAGAAAACAATAGTGTCTATAGAAAAAGTGTTAGAAAAGTGGGAACTACAGGTAAGAGAATGAAACTGGACTGCTCACTCATACCATGCATACAAATTAATTCAAAATGAATTAAAGACTTAAATATAAGACCTGAAACTATAAAAATATTAGAACAAAACATGGAAGTATGCTCTTGGATATTGATGTTAGTAATATTTTCTTGTTATGTCTCTTCAGGCAAGAGAATCAAAAGCAAAAATAAACAAATGGGGCTACATGAAACATAAAAACCTTTGCACAAAGACTAAACTATCAACAAAATTAAAAGGCCACTTACAGAATTGGAGAAGATGTTTGCAAATGATATGTCCAATATGGTGGACAGAATTAAGCATCAAAAAATGAACAACTCAATCAAAAATGAACAGAAATCTGAATAGGCTTTTTTTTTTCTTTTTTTAAAGAAGACAGATGGCACATGGAAAGAAGCTAAATATCACTCATCATTTGGAAATGTAACTCAACACAACAATGAGATATGAACTAACACCTGTCAGAAAGGCTATTACTAAAAAGACAACACACAAGANTGAGCGACTGAACTGAACTGAACTGAACTGTATGTGAGACAAAAAATTTAATAGAGAGTGACAACAGCAAGCATGTGTTACTCCAAAAAAAATAAACTAACCATAGAGAAGGCAGTAAAGGAGAAGATGAACAAAAAAGTGTAAATTCATACAAAAAGTATCAAAATTGTAAAGCATACATTTCTTTATTAGTAGTTACCCTAAATGTAGATAGATTAAATTTCCCAATCAAATGTTGAAGAATGGGTGATGAAACAGTATCCATTTATATGATGTTTAAAAGAGATCCATTTTGGATCTATGGATATGCAAATATAGGGCTATACTGGTGGCTCAGCAGTAAAGAATCTACCTGCGATGCTGGTGACACAAGTTAGATCCCTAGGTGGGAAAGATCCTCTGGAGAAGAAAATGACAACTCATTCAAGTATTCTTGCCTGGGAAATACCATGGACAGAAGAGCCTGGCAGCCTACAGTTCATGGAGTCATAAAAGAGTTGGACATGACTTAGTGACTAAACAAACAAAAAAGCATAAGCATAGATAGAAAATGAAAGGAAATAAAAAGGTATTTCATTCAATGACATCTTTGCAAAACTAGAAAAACCCATCTTAAAATTCATACTGAATCTAAGGAATCCAAAGAGCCAAAACAATCTTGACAACGAGTAACATACGTGGAGATCTTACATTTCCTGATATCAAAATTTATTACAATGAAATGGTAATCAAAACAGTGTTGTACTAGTATAAAAACAAACTTAGACCAATGTAATAGAATTAAAAGCTCAGAAATAGCCTTGCATATACGGTTAAATGATTTCAAACAGGATGTTAAATCATTCAACGGAGAAAGGACAGTCATAAACATTTGGTTTAAAAAACTAAATATCTGTATGTTAAAAAAAAAATCACATTGGACCCATACCTTGTGTGTGTGTGCACACGCGCACACTCCCATGTGCATCTGTGTGCGTGTTAGTCACTTCAGTCATGCCCGACTCTTTGCGACCCTATGGACTGTAGTCTTCTAGGCTCCTCTATCCATGGGGATTCTCCAGGCAAGATTACTGGAGTGGGTTGCCCTCTTCCAGGGGATCTTCCCAACTTAGGTATCAAAACCAAGTGTCATATCTCCTGCTTTGGTAAATGTGTTCTTTACCACTAGTGCCACCTGGGAAGCCCAGACCTATACCTTATACTATATATAGAAACTAACTCAAAATGGATCAAAGACCTAAAATTAAGAGCTAAAACTATAAAACTCTGAAGAAAATATAGTAGCAAATCTTCATAACATTGGATTTGGCAGTGAATTCTGGGATATGAAACCAAAAGTACATGCAACAAAAGAAAATATAAATTAGTTGGACTTCATTGACATTAAATTTTTTGTGCCTCAAAGGTACTAAGCACAGAGTGAAATGAAATGGGAGAAAATTTTGCAAATCATATAAATGGTAAGGTATTAATACCCAGAATATATACAAATCAAAACAAAACCCTAAATAATCTTATTCAGAAATGTGCAAAGGACTTAAATAAACATTCCTCTGCAGAAGATATGCAATAAGCCCATGAAAAGATGTATAATGTCACTAATATTTGTTTAGTCTCTAAGTCATGTCCAACTCATTTGTTATTCCATGGACTATAACCCACCAGGCTCCTCTGTCCATGGGATTTTTCCAGCAAGAATGCTAGAGTAAAATGCACATTTTTGCATTTTAACAAAGAGGCATGGCATGAGCTAAGAGAATCTAACACTTTCCAAGGATAAATATTCTGTGAAGTAACATTAGGTCATCAACATTTTTTCAAGGAAATCTGAATGTTGGTTCAACATGCATTCCTCTGTTCAGTTGTCCACTCATTCATCTATCCCTCATTCACCTAGCCCTCTTCNACCCTATGGACTGTAGTCTTCTAGGCTCCTCTGTCCATGGGGATTCTCCAGGCAAGATTACTGGAGTGGGTTGCCCTCTTCCAGGGGATCTTCCCAACTTAGGTATCAAAACCAAGTGTCATATCTCCTGCTTTGGTAAATGTGTTCTTTACCACTAGTGCCACCTGGGAAGCCCAGACCTATACCTTATACTATATATAGAAACTAACTCAAAAATGGATCAAAGACCTAAAATTAAGAGCTAAAACTATAAAACTCTGAAGAAAATATAGTAGCAAATCTTCATAACATTGGATTTGGCAGTGAATTCTGGGATATGAAACCAAAAGTACATGCAACAAAAGAAAATATAAATTAGTTGGATTTCATTGACATTAAATTTTTTGTGCCTCAAAGGTACTAAGCACAGAGTGAAATGAAATGGGAGAAAATTTTGCAAATCATATAAATGGTAAGGTATTAATACCCAGAATATATACAAATCAAAACAAAACCCTAAATAATCTTATTCAGAAATGTGCAAAGGACTTAAATAAACATTCCTCTGCAGAAGATATGCAATAAGCCCATGAAAAGATGTATAATGTCACTAATATTTGTTTAGTCTCTAAGTCATGTCCAACTCATTTGTTATTCCATGGACTATAACCCACCAGGCTCCTCTGTCCATGGGATTTTTCCAGCAAGAATGCTAGAGTAAAATGCACATTTTTGCATTTTAACAAAGAGGCATGGCATGAGCTAAGAGAATCTAACACTTTCCAAGGATAAATATTCTGTGAAGTAACATTAGGTCATCAACATTTTTTCAAGGAAATCTGAATGTTGGTTCAACATGCATTCCTCTGTTCAGTTGTCCACTCATTCATCTATCCCTCATTCACCTAGCCCTCTTCCAGGGGATCTTCCCAACCTAGGGATCAAACCTGCATCTGCTGCACTTCCTGCATTTCAGGTTGATTCTTTTACTGCTGAGCAACCAGGGAAGCCACATTAAACACTAGAACATTAAACATTAGGGAGATGTAAATCAAAACAACAATGTGCTGTCACCCCACATCCTGAAAAATGACTATTAACAATTACAAAAGAAGAAGATAGAAACAGAAAATAGCAAGTGTTGTCAATAATATGGAGAAAATGAACTCATTCATTGATGGTGGGAATCTAAAATGGTGTAGCTACTGTGTAAAACAGTACAGTGGTTCCTCAAGAAACTGAATATAATGTTAACACGTGGCATAACAATTCCACCTCTGGGTTTATAGTGAAAGTGAAAGTCGCTTAGTCGTGTGCAACTCTATACAGTCCATGGAATTCTTCAGGCCAGAATACTGGAGTGGGTAGCCTTTCCCTTCTTCAGGGGATCTCCCCAACCCAGGGATCAAACCCAGGTATCCCACATTGCAGGTAGATTCTTCACCAGCTGAGCCACAAAGCAAGCTCTCTTGGTTCATAACTATGGCTAAAAGAAGGAAGTCAAATAGATAACTGGTATACCCATGTTGATAGCAACATTATTCACAACAGTATATGGTGGAAGTAATGTAATGGTTTATTGACAGATCAATGAATAAAGAAAATGCGGTGTTTACATATATTGAGGTGTTATTCAGCCTTAAAATGGAGTGAAAACCTGTCACATGTCATAACATGGATGAAACTTGAGGACTTTATCCTAAGAGAAATAAGCCAAACACAAAGAACAAAGATTGTATGATTCCTCATTATATGAGATACCTAGAGTAGTCAGTGTGGAAGGAAATGGCAACTCACTCCAGTATTTCTTGCTTAGAAAATTCCATGGACAGAGGAGAGTGGCAGGCTGAAGTCCATGAGGTCACAAAGAGTTGAACACAACTGAGCACAAGGATGAACTCATACAAGAGTAGTCAAATGCATATAAACAGAAAGTAAAATCGTGGTTGCCTGGGGGTCAGGGGACGTTATAGTTTAATGGGTATACAGTTTTAGTATGAAGAGATGGAAAAAGTATTGGTGATGGACAGTACTGATGGTTACCTAACCATATAAATGTATATAATGCCACAGAAATGTGCACTTAAAAATGTTTAATGTGATAAATACATATTTGTGCATCCATTTTCCCCACTGGACCATATTTATTTCATTTATAAAATGTGTATATAAAACTATATGTTAACTGAAAATTTAGTAAGAGAATAATATGACATAAATATGTGAACATGGTATTTTAAAGTATATTCAGTTATACAAATGCATGTATTTTTCACTTGACAATATAATAGCCCATGAGTATTTTGTTCTAAAATTTGCCATGTGAACATAGAAAATAAACCTGGTAAAAATAACTTATTTAGAAAATTTTAACATTTCATTTATGGCTCAGAAAACAGTATGTATATTTGAAGCCCTAAATATTTCCAGTTGGTATGTTTTGTCCCATGTCAAATTCTTCCTCTGAATATTTAAAAAAATTTATTTCTGATCTAACACAATTTTTTTGTTTGTTTTCTCATATCCAACTGATTAAATAAAAATATAAATTTGAAATACATCATAGAAATGAAAGAATGAAAGAAAGAGAAGAATGAAAAATGCTTACAATTTTAGGTTATAGGTTCTGCTTTTTCTGCTCAAGGTCTATGAAATAAATAAAATATTCCAAATTATTATATTTTTCTCACTAGTTTCAAGGTATTTCACTGTCTCAGTGTCAGCTAGCCACTCTCCCCACCCAGTTAGTATAGTCTACGACTATAGACACAGTCTTTCTCTCTCTCATAAACACTCATTCACACACACACACACACACACACAC
>SJYW01051667.1:352132-369105 GCA_006410735.1 Raphicerus campestris
TGTATATAATGCCACAGAAATGTGCACTTAAAAATGTTTAATGTGATAAATACATATTTGTGCATCCATTTTCCCCACTGGGCCATATTTATTTCATTTATAAAATGTGTATATAAAACTATATGTTAACTGAAAATTTAGTAAGAGAATAATATGACATAAATATGTGAACATGGTATTTTAAAGTATATTCAGTTATACAAATGCATGTATTTTTCATTTGACAATATAATAGCCCATGAGTATTTTGTTCTAAAATTTGCCATGTGAACATAGAAAATAAACCTGGTAAAAATAACTTATTTAGAAAATTTTAACATTTCATTTATGGCTCAGAAAACAGTATGTATATTTGAAGCCCTAAATATTTCCAGTTGGTATGTTTTGTCCCATGTCAAATTCTTCCTCTGAATATTTAAAAAATTTTATTTCTGATCTAACACAATTTTTTTGTTTGTTTTCTCATATCCAACTGATTAAATAAAAATATAAATTTGAAATACATCATAGAAATGAAAGAATGAAAGAAAGAGAAGAATGAAAAATGCTTACAATTTTAGGTTATAGGTTCTGCTTTTTCTGCTCAAGGTCTATGAAATAAATAAAATATTCCAAATTATTATATTTTTCTCACTAGTTTCAAGGTATTTCACTGTCTCAGTGTCAGCTAGCCACTCTCCCCACCCAGTTAGTATAGTCTACGACTATAGACACAGTCTTTCTCTCTCTCATAAACACTCATTCACACACACACACACACACACACACGGAGTGTCAAAAACTTTCAGCTATATTTTAAAACTTCTGTAATGAGAGAATGGTGGGTGCAGTCTCATGAACAGACAAATTAAAGCAAAGTCTTCTGACTGGCACATTAAAAGCAACAATCATGAGACTGGATAGGCTGATGAGATTATATGGCAGGAAAGATGACAAATCTCTATTTGAAAGTAGTCTGCAGCTCCACTACAAAAACCTAGCAATAGTGAGAAATAAAAGAATATGCATTAGTAAAATGAAGAGTAAAGATATTTTAATATGAATTTTTTGTACCCTAAGTTCTTCTTTTCCTCATAGCTGCAGCTTTTTACCTGGTCCATGAAGCCCAGAAAACTAATCAAACAGATCACATGGCCTACAGCCTTGTCTAACTGAAGAAAACTATGAGCCATGCTGTAAAGGGCCACCCAAGATGGACTGGTCATGGTAGAGAGTTCTGACAAAATTAGGTCCACTGAAGAAGGGAATGGCAAACCACTTCAATATTCTTGCCTTGAGAATTCCATGAACAGTATGAAAGGCAAAAGATATGACACTGAAAGATGAACTCCCCAGGTCGGTAGGTACCCAAATGCAATTGAAGAACAGTGGAGAAATAACTCCAGAAAGAATGAAAAGATGGAGCCAAAGCAAAAACAAAAAAACAGTTGTGTATGTGACTGATAATGGAAGTAAAGTCCGATGCTGTAAAGAACAATATTGCATAGGAACCTGGAATGTTAGGTACATGAGTCAAGGTCAATTGGAAGTGGTCAAACAAGAGATAGCAAGAGTGAACATCAACATTTTAGGAATCAGTGAACTAAAATGGACTGGAATGGGCAAATTTAACTCAGATGAATATTATATTTACTACTGTGGGAAAGACTCCCTTAGAAGAAACGGAGTAGCCCTCATAGTCAGCAAAAGAGTCCAAAATGCAGTTCTTGGGTGCAGTCTCAAAAGCAAGACAATGATCTCTATTCATTTCCAATGCAACCATTCCATATCATGGTAATCCAAGTCTATACCCCAAACGGTAACGCTGAAGAAGCTGAAGTAGAATTGTTCTATGAAGACCGACACGACCTTTTAGAACTAACACATCAAAAAGATCTCCTTTTTATTTTAAGGGACTGGAATGTAAAAGTAGGAAGTCAAGGGATACCTGGAGTAACAGGCAAAATTGACCTTGGAGTACAAAACGAAGCAGGGCAAAGGCTAAACAGAGTTTTCCCAAGAGGCACTGATCAAAGGAAACACCTTCTTCCAACAATACAAGAGAAGACTCTGCACATTGACATCATATCAGTTCAGTTCAGTTCAGTCACTCAGTCGTGTCCAATTCTTTGCAACCCTATGGACTGCAGCATGCCAGGGCTCTCTGTCCAATAGCAACTCCCAGAGCCTTCTAAAACTCGTGTCCATCAGTCAGTGATGCCATCCAACCATCTCATCTGTTGTCCCTTTCTCCTTCCGCCACCAATTTTTTCCAGCACCAGGGTCTTTTCAAATGAGTCAGCACTTCGCATCAAGTGGCCAAAGTATTGCAATTTCAGCTTTAACATCAGTCCTTCCAATGAACACCCAGGACTGCACTCCTTTAGAATGGACTGGTTGGATCTTCTTGATATCCAAGGGACTCACAAGAGTCTTCTCCAACATCACAGTTCAAAAGCATCAGTTCTTCAGCACTCAGCTTTCTTTATAGTCCAAATCTCACATCCATACATGACCAATGTAAAAACCATAGCCCTGACTAGATGGACCTTTTTTGGCAAAGTAATGTCTCTGCTTTTAAATATGTGATCTAAGTTAGTCATAACTTTCCTTCCAAGGAGTAAGCATATTTTAATTTCATGGCTGCAATCACCATCTGCAGTGATTTTGGAGCCCCCCAAAATAAAGTCAGTCACTGTTTTCACTGTTTCCCCATCTATTTCCCATGAAGTGAGAAGACCAGATGCAATGTATTTAGCTTTCTGAATGTTGAGTTTNTGCTGTGAAAGTCCTGCACTCAGCAAGCTAGCAAATTTTGAAAACTCAGCAGTGACCATAGGACTGGAAAAGGTCTGTATTCATTCCAATCCCAAAGAAAAGCAATGGCAAAGAAAGTTCAAACTACCACACAATTGCACTCATCTCAGATGCTAGCAAAGTAATGCTGAAAATTCTCCAAGCCAGGCTTCAACAGTATGTAAACCAAGAACTTCCAAATGTTCAAGCTCGATTTAGAAAAGTCAGAGAAACTAGAGATCAAATTACCAACATCCATTGGATTATGTAAAAAGCANAGAACTTCCAAATGTTCAAGCTCGATTTAGAAAAGTCAGAGAAACTAGAGATCAAATTACCAACATCCATTGGATTATGTAAAAAGCAAGAGAGTTCCAGAAAACATCTGCTTTATTGACTATGCCAAAGCCTTGACTGTGTGAATCACAACAAACTTTGGAATATCCTGAAAGAGATGAGAATATCAGACCACCTTACCTGCCTCCTGAGAAATCTGTTTGCTGGTCAAGAAACAACAGTTAGAACTGGACATTGAACAATAGACTAGTTCCAAATCAGGAAAGCAGGATGTCAAGGCTGTATTTTGTCATCCTGCTTATTTAACTTATATGCAGAGTATATCATGCAAAATGTTGGGCTGGATGAAGCACAAGCTGGTATCAAGATTTCTGGGAGAAATATCAGTAACCTCATATATGCAGATGACACCACCCTTATGGCAGAAAGTGAAGAACTAAAGAGCCTCTTAATGAAAATGAAAGAGGAAAGTGAAAAAGTTGGCTTAAAACTAAACAGTCAGAAAACTAAGATCATGGAATCTGGTCCCATCACTTCATGGCAAATAGGTGGGGAAGCAATGAAAACAGTGGCTGACTTAATTTTCTTGGGCTCCAAAATCACTGCAGATAGTGATTGCAGCCTGAAATTAAAAGACACTTGCTCCTTTGAAGAAAAGCTATGAGTAACCTCGACAGCATATTAAAAAGCAGAGATATTACTTTGCCAGCAAAGATCAGTCTAGTCAAGGCTATGGTTTTTCCAGTAGTCATGTAGAGATGTGAGAGTTGGATTATAAAGAAACCTGAGTGCCAAAGAATTGATGCTTTTGAACTGTGGTGTTGGAGAAGACTCTTGAGAGTACCTTGGACTGCAAAAAGTTCCAACTAGTCAATCCTAAAGAAAATCAGTCCTGAGTATTCATTGGAAAGACTGATGCCGAAACTGAAACATCAATACTTTGGCCACTTGATGCAAAGAACAAACTCATTTAAAAGACCCTTTTGCTGGGAAAGATTGAAGGCAGGAGGAGAAGGTGATTATAGAAGATGGGATGGTTAGATGGAATCACTGACTCAGTGGACTGAGTTTGAGCAAGTTCTGGGATTTGGTGATGAACAAGGAAGCCTGCGTACTGCGGTCCATGGGTTGTAAGGAGCCAGACACAACTGATTGACTGAACTGGACTGAGCCACTGAACTGAAATGAACTGATGAAGCCCATATCAGAGATGGTATACCTTAAACACAAGTCACTTAAATGCCAGTGAACTTTCAAAGAGCTTGCATGTAGCTTTGGCTGCAATAGAAACTGCTTTATCAGAAGGATTAGTATATGAATACCTAATACCAATATTTGGGACAAAAATGTATGAAGTCAAAGAAGAAGCATGTCATAAAAGATGCTTTCTAGGAAGTGAGAGGGTAATTTAAGTAGGTTAGGGAGATTAAGAAGTACAAACTTTCATTATTAAAAAATGATGATGGGATTTAAATATAGAGTATGGCAAATACAGTCAATAATATTGTACAATGGTAAATAGACTGCAGTGATCATTTAGTAATGTATAGAAATTTTGAATGACTGTGTTGTGCACCTAGAATTAATATGATGTTGTAGGTCAGTTATACTTCAATAAAAATAATTAATTTAAAAAAAGATTTCCATTGATAAGTGATTTGATTATTTTTCAAAGAGAAAAATGTCCCAATGACTGAAAAGAAAGGATGCTGGTAAAGTTTTGACCAACTGGAAATGAACATGTGTCCCTGTGTTAGAATGATCAATAATCCCTCATGCTTCCAGTTACATATTTACCTCAAGGAGCAGAAATGATTTTTAGCCTATCCTCACATATTAAGATGTAGGCCCATGACCTTTTCCAGTAAAATATGTGCAGTTACTTAGAATATGGTTTTGCACATTCCACTGTTTAGGTCTTGTTTTTAATTTATCATGTCACATGTGCATCCTGTATTCTTGGCTCACATTATTATTCTCTTCATTAGAAGTTTGTAATTTAAAGAGGCTTTTATTTCCTTTCGATAATTTGTTAGTGTCTCACAAAAGCTCTAAAAAAGTAGTACATATATGAAAATTTTAATGTCCTGTTTCTTTTGTGATCAATTTCCATTTAAAAAAAAAAGTCTAATTTTCTTTTGAATTTTGTTTCCTGTTGAACTCACACTTTTTTTTTGGGGGGGGGTGACTGTGACTCTGGTTACAAGTTATAAATTGTTTTTTGTTTTTGATTTTTTTCTGTTATATATTTTTACATTCCTAATAAGGAGCATAACCCGTATGGTTAAAATAACAAAAATTTGAAAAGAATATTGTAGTATTATTACATAATTTTGTACATCTCTCAACAGTTATAAATAAGTGTACACCAAAAAAGCCAACTTTTAACACAGTTAAATTCTACATCAATTAAAGAAAAATAAAAACCAAAAACAAATTCGAGAATTTTTTAGTTGTATGAAGCCAAATGGCCAGTTTCATGTTCAAAATATGTTTCACCATTTTCATGTTTGTGTGTTTGCAAGTGTTTTTGTGAGTTTTATATGTGTGTTTACTGTTATCCTTGGCCATCAAATTTACCCTCAAGATAACTTGACAAAATGGAAAGTTTTTATTGAGGCCCAAACATTGTGCAAGAAGTGGTGACCAACACTATCTCAAAGAAAGAAATGCTAGAAGATAAAATGGTTGTCTGAGGAAGTCTTACAAATGGCTGAGAAAAGAAGGAAAGTAAAAGGCAAAGGAAAAAGGGAAAGATATGCCCATCTTGATGAATGCAGAATTCCAGAGAATATCATGGACAGTTTAAAAAAAAAAAAAAAAAACCTTCTTAAGTGAACAATGAAAAGAAATAGAGGAACATAATAGAACAGGAAAAACTAGAGGTCTTGTCAAGAAAATAGAGATATTAAGGGAGCATTTTATGCAAAGATGGGCACAACAAAAGACAGAAATGGCATGGACTGAAAGGAAGCAGATGATATTAAGAGAAGGTGGCAAGAATACACAGAGAACTATACAAAAAAAGTTCCTAATGACCCAGACAACCATGATAGTGTGGTCACTCACCTAGAGCCAGACATCCTGAAGTGTGAAGTCACGTAGGCCTTAAGAAGCTTTACTAAGAACAAAGCTAGTGGAGGTAATGGAATTACAGATAAGCTATTTCAAATTTTAAAAGATCTTGTTAAAATGCTGCACTCAATATGCCAGCAAATTTGGAAAACTCAGCAGTGGCCACAGGACTGGAAATGATCAGTTTTCATTCCAATTCCAAAGAAGGGCAATGCCGAAGAATGTTCAAACTACCACACAATTGCACTCATTTCACACATTACCAAGATTATACCCCAAATCCTTAAAGCTAGACTTTAGCAGTACATGAACTGAGAATTTCTAGATGTACAACTGGATTTAGAAAAGACAGAGGAACCAGATATCAAATTAACAACATCTGTTGGATCATAGAGAAAGCAAGGGAATTCTAGAAAAATACGTAATTCTTTATTGACTGCACTAAAGCCTTGGACCCTGTAGATCACAACAAACTGTGGAAAATTCTTAAAGAGAAGAGAATGCCAGAAAACCTGACCTGCCTCCTGAGAAACCTGTATGCAGGTCAAGAAGTAACAGCTAGAACCAGATATGGAAAAACAGACTGGGTCCAAATCGGGAAAGGAGTATGTCAAAGCTGTATATTGTCACCCTGTTTATTTAACTTATATGCAGTGTACATCATGAGCAATACTGGGCTGGATGAAACACAAGCTGAAATCAAGACTGTCTGGAGAAATATCAACAACCTCAGATATGCAGATGATACCACTTTAATGGCAGAAAGTGAAAAGGAACTAAAGAGCCTCTTGATGAAAGCGAAAGAGGAGAGTGAAAAGCTGACTTAAAACTCAATATTCAAAAAATTAAGATCATGGCATCCAGTCACATTACTTCCTGACAAATAGATGGGGGAAAAGTGAAAACAGTGATAGATTTTGTTTTCTTGACTTCCGAAATCACTGCAATGGTGACTGTAGCCAGGAAATTAAAAGATGCTTACTCCTAGGAAGAACACCGTGACAAACCCAGACAGCATATTAAAAAGCAAACACATCACTTTGCCAGTGAAGATCTGCATAGTCAAAACTATGTTTTATCGAGTAGTCATGTATGGATGTGAGAGTTAGACCATTAAGAAGCCTGAGCACTAAGGAACTGATGCTTTAGAACTGTGGTACTTGACAAGACTGTTGAGTCCCTTGGACTGCAAGGAGATCAAACCAGTTAGACCTAAAGGAAATCTACCCTGAATATTCATTAGAAAGACTGATGCTGAAGCTGAAGCTCCAGTACTTTGGCCACCTGATGCAAAGAGCCAACCCATTGTAAATGACCCTGATGTTGGGAAAGACTGAAGGCAAAAGGAGAAGAGGGTAACAGAGGATGAGATGGTTAGATGGCATCACGGACTTGATGAACATGTTTGAGCAAACTCCAGGAGATAGTGTAGGACAGGGAATCCTAGCAAGCTGCAGTTCTTTGGGTCATGAAGAGTCAGACACAACTTAATGACTGAACAACAAATTGTACATGTTTTCCTCTTCTACCAGGTCCTAATGAACTAGGGGACTCTTTAACTGTNTATATGCAGTGTACATCATGAGCAATACTGGGCTGGATGAAACACAAGCTGAAATCAAGACTGTCTGGAGAAATATCAATAACCTCAGATATGCAGATGATACCACTTTAATGGCAGAAAGTGAAAAGGAACTAAAGAGCCTCTTGATGAAAGCGAAAGAGGAGAGTGAAAAGCTGACTTAAAACTCAATATTCAAAAAATTAAGATCATGGCATCCAGTCACATTACTTCCTGACAAATAGATGGGGGAAAAGTGAAAACAGTGATAGATTTTGTTTTCTTGACTTCCGAAATCACTGCAATGGTGACTGTAGCCAGGAAATTAAAAGATGCTTACTCCTAGGAAGAACACCGTGACAAACCCAGACAGCATATTAAAAAGCAAACACATCACTTTGCCAGTGAAGATCTGCATAGTCAAAACTATGTTTTATCGAGTAGTCATGTATGGATGTGAGAGTTAGACCATTAAGAAGCCTGAGCACTAAGGAACTGATGCTTTAGAACTGTGGTACTTGACAAGACTGTTGAGTCCCTTGGACTGCAAGGAGATCAAACCAGTTAGACCTAAAGGAAATCTACCCTGAATATTCATTAGAAAGACTGATGCTGAAGCTGAAGCTCCAGTACTTTGGCCACCTGATGCAAAGAGCCAACCCATTGTAAATGACCCTGATGTTGGGAAAGACTGAAGGCAAAAGGAGAAGAGGGTAACAGAGGATGAGATGGTTAGATGGCATCACGGACTTGATGAACATGTTTGAGCAAACTCCAGGAGATAGTGTAGGACAGGGAATCCTAGCAAGCTGCAGTTCTTTGGGTCATGAAGAGTCAGACACAACTTAATGACTGAACAACAAATTGTACACGTTTTCCTCTTCTACCAGGTCCTAATGAACTAGGGGACTCTTTAACTGTTCAAGGTATGTCAACTATGCAATCTGGACTGCATTTCTTTTTACATTACACCAAACAATCCATAAATCAAAAGTTGCTGTTTCAAATTGTCATCTCCCTCACAATGTTAAACTGCCTGAGGGTAGGCCCTGTATGTCATCTGTTTTCTTAGAATTGAACTGTGTGCTTGTGAGTAGATGATTATTACATGTTTAATAAATGGATTTATGCCTCAGAGAGAAAAAGATATAAAATTGCAGAGAATGTTACAAGCCTTATAATTTTTCCACCTCTTGCATTAACCTCAATTTATATTCATAAACTCTTTTTCATGTTAAGTTGGCAGTCTTATTTAATGGTTAGTAAAGGATGGTGATTACATGGAACTTTTAGAATTATATACAATCAAGTGTAGATTCTAAATCTGCCAAAGAACTTAGAGACAAGCTATTTAAAGTCTGTAAACATCAGTTTCTTCACCTATAATATGGATATAATTATTGTCTTAAACGTAAATGTGTTGATAAATGTGAAGCCCTTGAGTACATGGTCAGGCACTTAGGAAATGTTTTATTCTGAACAGATTTTGTTATTTCTACTACTAAATTCACTTGTGCATGTTTGCCCATAAAATTGAAGGTTTAAAATTGAATTAGCATATATGATTTTCACTCTACATTTATTTTTTTAATGGCTTGCATTTTTATTCAAAGTCTGAGCACAAAAGTGTGTATTCACAGAAAGTAGAGTTTTCAGTAATCTGGTGTTTGATCTATAGATATTTTAAGGGTGGTGAATATCTGCCATTTATTTCAGTTGCTACATGTTTAAAATTAAATGCATTTGTAATCAAGTTTTCCAGCCTCAAGTCAGCATTAGTTGCTAATTATTTCATTTATTTATTTAGATAGAATCAGTTCTTGAAAAGCGTAATTGAAATGCAACACACAGATAATTTTCTGTTAAAGAAAGGTGGACTATGTGTCTTCTTAATCTCAGATGCCTTAAGAGTGAAAAATTCATAGCAAGAAGTCTGCCTTAGGATGAAGCAGATGAAGAATGTGAGAGCAAGAGCAGCTGGAAAAAAGGTTCAGAGCTTTTGACACTTTACTTGAATATGGAAATTAGACATTTAATTTTATACCAAGCATTTGATATTTTCTTATAACACATTTCACCTGAGAAAGAGGAAATTCAGAATCTAGTTGCTGCTGCTGCTGCTGCTGCTGCTGCTGCTAAGTCATTTCAGTCATGTCCAACTCTGTGCGACCCCACAGATGGCAGCCCACGAGGCTCCCCTGTCCCTGGGTATCTCCAGGCAAGAATACTGGAGTGGGTGACCATTTCCTTCTGCAGTGCATGAAAATGAAAATGAAAAATGAAAGTGAAGATGCTCAGTCGTGTCCAACTCTCAGCGACCCCATGGACTGAAGCCTACCAGACTCTTCCGCCCATGGGATTTTCCAAGCAAGAGTACTGGAGTAGGTTGCCATTGCCTTCTCCGTCAGGATATAGAGCATGGTTTAAAATCTTATATTGGAACCATCTAAGAAAAAAAATTGCTATTCTTATGTCTCATCTCCATACATTTTCACTTAATTCACATGAGGTGAGGCCTGGGTATTGGGATTTTTATAAGCTCCCTTAGTGATTCTCATACACAGGAAAGTTTCAGAATCACCAACCTAAAGAAAGAGGGAGAGTTGAAGTAAATACTGGAAAGTTTCTTCTCCAATGTCTAATAAGGATAAGAAAAGAAATTGCAAAGTAAGGCATTCTCAAGTCAATAGCGAACTATAGTTTGCACATTATGTTTTCGAGTCACTTTCAAAAACTATATAACGACAACTTTCATAAAGAAAGTTATGATAAGTTATTCAAATAGCTTATTTACCTCAGATTTGTCTTTTACAAAATTGACTTATTTCCAAAATGTATGTTTCCATTGTTACTAAGATTTGGGAAATTTGAAGACACTATTATTTCCTGACATAAAGAGTAGCTACCAGAGAACTTATGCTTTTTGAATTTTAACTTCATGTCTACAACAAAACAATAGCCAATCTGATTTTCAAGTATAAAAATTCTAATATTTGTGACAACACACTATGCAATATGATATAAAGTGGATTTATTTATATTTCTTTATTGATAGGAGGGGTAAAAAGCAGTATCTATTTTAAATGTCATTTTCATGATTACAAATTCTGAATGTATGAGAAATCATAGCAATTCTTGTTCTCACACACCTAAGTCCTATGTTTAAGTCTATTAAAAAGCAGTGAGGTGACATATAGTGTTCCTTCAAAGCTTTCAGAGTGAATAATATCCAGCTTTTATGGTGTTCAACAGACTGCCTACTGATAAAGATGAATTCCCATGCAAACTGCCTGAGATATTAAGGAAATCATTTCCTTTAACTCATGTTAGATACTCAAGTTTTGCATCAGTTAGCGGTCTTTGAAAAATATCCCTAAAGAGCCAAAATATTACTTCACTTAAACAACTGTAGTTATTTTGCAAATAACACACCATGTCCAGGAAATACAAATATAAAGTGAAATAAATAAATGTGCTCCTTGAAGGTGTGAGCTTTATGTTAGGCAGGGAAATATTAACATGACTTAAATTAGAGCCATATCTCAGTTTTATGTACTCTTGATTTTGTAGCCACAGTAAATTATTTTGAAAAATTTGTATCCACACTACCAACAAAACTACTCCACACTGAGAGCTAGCCAAAAAGTGAGTCTTTGGGAAGTTCAAAGTAAAGATGTGATGAATAAAAAGTTATGTATAGTACAATGACAATATATAATAAAGATGGCAAAATAATTGCAGTGTAATAAGTGTATCAAACAATTACTAGTTCAGTTTTGTTATTTTCCTCAGTGAGGTATAAACCACACAGAAATCCTATATTACTGCCAATCTTATAATTTATTTATGTCGTTTCTTTTCCATTCCCACTGATGTGACCTTGGTTAAGATTCTTAACACTTTCATACTCAAAATACTACCATAAAGATCTAATTATGCATCCTGCCTCTCTATTCACATTCATCTTGTGTGATGCTGCCAGATTTTAAAGCATTTGACATTATTTATCTCATTTATTTGACTAAAAAATGAATTGATTGAATATTTACTAGGTTTCAAACATTATGTGAAACACATAGGATCCTTTGTGGGGGGGTGGGGGTGAGGTGGGAAGCAGTTCTGCTACTTTTAATATCCTAACAGTCCCAGCATGAAAACCTGATTTTAAAAAACACATAATTAATCAATTTCTAAATCCCACTACTCACTGTTTATGAGACCAATTTATTTTCATATTGCCCAGTTACAGTTTCCTATTAAGAAATATAAATAAAAATACTTTTCCAATAGGATTAATTAGATAATTAAAAAGAGTACAAATGGCTTTCCATGTGGAAGTACTCAAAAGATTTCAGTTGACTTCACTTAGAGCTTCCCCGGTGGTTCAATCAATAAAAAATTTGCCTACAATGCAGGAGACCTGGGTTCAATCCCTGGGTTGGGAAGATCTTCTGGAGAAGGGAATGACAACCCACTCTAGTAATTTTGCCTGGAGAATCCCATAGACAGAGGAGCCTGGTGGTCTACAGTCCATGGGGTTGCAAAGAATGAGAAGCGACTGAGTGACTAACACACACCCACTTTGGAGAAGGGACAAAATAATTGTTTTGTCTTTTTTTTAAAAAAATCATTTAAGAAAATGAATCACTTTTAAAAATCCAGATTGTTTCAGTCATAACCACAGCAAAAGTTGGAGTGTAAAAGAATGAAGACATCTTTTTTTTTAAAGACCATGTGTGTTTTTCAAAGCCTTAGGCAAGGTTTAAGAAATAATACAATCTTATTTTTGATCTAAACAAAACTTTAGAAAGAGACACAAAGTAAAACCAAAGGGGTAAGTTTCAACAATAATAGAGCCTCAGGAAGCAATTGGCAGATGTTTCAGTGCCACAGAATTGATATTTACTCATTAAATGTCAGCTCATTTCCATGAACTCAAAAACAGCTAATAAGGCATATGGATTTTCTTGTTAAATCAGCCTACAAATATGCCANTGCAGTGTAATAAGTGTATCAAACAATTACTAGTTCAGTTTTGTTATTTTCCTCAGTGAGGTATAAACCACACAGAAATCCTATATTACTGCCAATCTTATAATTTATTTATGTCGTTTCTTTTCCATTCCCACTGATGTGACCTTGGTTAAGATTCTTAACACTTTCATACTCAAAATACTACCATAAAGATCTAATTATGCATCCTGCTTCTCTATTCACATTCATCTTGTGTGATGCTGCCAGATTTTAAAGCATTTGACATTATTTATCTCATTTATTTGACTAAAAAATGAATTGATTGAATATTTACTAGGTTTCAAACATTATGTGAAACACATAGGATCCTTTGTGGGGGGGTGGGGGTGAGGTGGGAAGCAGTTCTGCTACTTTTAATATCCTAACAGTCCCAGCATGAAAACCTGATTTTAAAAAACACATAATTAATCAATTTCTAAATCCCACTACTCACTGTTTATGAGACCAATTTATTTTCATATTGCCCAGTTACAGTTTCCTATTAAGAAATATAAATAAAAATACTTTTCCAATAGGATTAATTAGATAATTAAAAAGAGTACAAATGGCTTTCCATGTGGAAGTACTCAAAAGATTTCAGTTGACTTCACTTAGAGCTTCCCCGGTGGTTCAATCAATAAAAAATTTGCCTACAATGCAGGAGACCTGGGTTCAATCCCTGGGTTGGGAAGATCTTCTGGAGAAGGGAATGACAACCCACTCTAGTAATTTTGCCTGGAGAATCCCATAGACAGAGGAGCCTGGTGGTCTACAGTCCATGGGGTTGCAAAGAATGAGAAGTGACTGAGTGACTAACACACACCCACTTTGGAGAAGGGACAAAATAATTGTTTTGTCTCTTTTTTAAAAAAATCATTTAAGAAAATGAATCACTTTTAAAAATCCAGATTGTTTCAGTCATAACCACAGCAAAAGTTGGAGTGTAAAAGAATGAAGACATCTTTTTTTTTAAAGACCATGTGTGTTTTTCAAAGCCTTAGGCAAGGTTTAAGAAATAATACAATCTTATTTTTGATCTAAACAAAACTTTAGAAAGAGACACAAAGTAAAACCAAAGGGGTAAGTTTCAACAATAATAGAGCCTCAGGAAGCAATTGGCAGATGTTTCAGTGCCACAGAATTGATATTTACTCATTAAATGTCAGCTCATTTCCATGAACTCAAAAACAGCTAATAAGGCATATGGATTTTCTTGTTAAATCAGCCTACAAATATGCCAGACCTGGTCCTTGAATACATATAAAGCATTATGAAGAAAGAAATCCAAAATAAGATATACAAGATAGATTTTTTTTTTCCTTTGTTGGGAGCTTCCAATAGGGTGAGAAATGTTACTAAGAAAGGGAATTAGAATAAATGAGTCTCTATTGTGAAAGATCACAGAAAACCACAAAATAATGTTGAATGAAGACAGTTTTATGGAGAATAAGTTAGCTATCAGGAATATGATGATGCTTATATGTGTTGTCTTCTGTATTCTTAAATTAAATTATTATGGTAATAATGGTGTGAACAAATAGTAAACAGAGATTAGGTTATTTATTCAGACTCTTCATGGACACAGGAGAAGAAAATAGTGTGAATTTCAGTTTCTAAGGTTCAAAACAGAAAGAAAGAAAAGCAGCTTTTTGGGGATCACTAGATGGGCACAGTAATAGTCAAGATAACAGAAAATACATGATTATGACCATATTCAAGATAGTAGGTGTGGTTACATTTTATAAAACTGAGAATATCAAATGCTAAATTAGCAAGTGCTAGTCAGTCACTGAGTGACTTCACTTTCACTTTTCACTTTCATGCATTGGAGAAGGAAATGGCAACCCACTCCAGTGTTCTTGCCTGGAGAATCCCAGGAACAGGGAGCCTGGTGGGCTGCTGTCTATTGGGTCACACAGAGTCAGACACGACTGAAGCGACTTAGCAGCAGCAGCAGCAGTCAGTCATGTATGGCTCTTTGTGACCCCACGGACTATAGCCTGCCAGGGTCCTCTGTCCATGGGATTCTCCAGGCAAAAATAATGGAATAGGTTGCCATTCCCTCCTCCAGGGGATCTTCTCAACCCAGGAATTGAACCCAAAAGTAGCAAGGATGGGAGGCAAATGAAATTCTTATATATTAATGTGGAGAATGAAAATAGGTACAGTTATTTTGGAAAACATTCGATTTTTTTTCTGTAAAAAATGTAAAGCAGTAATTATAGATCCAGGAATTCTTGTTCTAGGTAAACATCCAATAAAAATGCACACCAGTAGATTTCATAGACATGCACAAAATGTTCACAATAGCATTATTCATGTATCTATATTTCTTTTTGGAGAAGAGAATGGCAACCCACTCCAGTATTCTTGCCTAGAAAATTCCGTGGGTGGAGGAGCCTGGTTGGTCAGTGAATTGTTAGTTAGTTTAAAGAATATTGTTACAGTTACCTTTATTTCATTCTTTCCCACTAATATGTCAAATTCTATGTAAATATATGTGTATATATTATAATGTTTATAAAAACATGCATACTAACATTCCCCTTAAGATTATTATTATATAGTAATGTATATGTTATACTATACAATATATATTTTACATGCAATTGTATAGTATATAATATAGGCTATAAATAAAATATATAGCTAAATTATGTATCAATTTATTTGTTTATTTTCCTCAGTGAGATTTTTACACTTTTCAGGGTTTTACAGTTATAATGAAATCAACAAAGTGTATTCACGTACAAGACAGTTTGTAAAACTGTTGTGGTTTATGGTCTGCACATCTTCAGTTTTACAGAAACTGCCATATTGCTCTCCAAAGTCTTTGTGACACTATCCATGCAACCATTTTATAGATCTTCCTGATATGCAATTCATAACAATTTTATGAAAGTTGTATGTAATTGTGTTTTTTCTTTCCTTGTCATGATCGCTAGAGAGATTTGAAATCTCGTGATGTTTTCTTGTTATTATTTGAGCTTTCTCTTCTGTTACATGCATATGCTTATGTTTTACCCAGACTTTTGCTGAATTCCTTTTTTAAATCAATATATTTATTCAGTTTATATATTCAAACCTGCATCCAAGGTCAGGGGTAGCTGCTGAAAGGAGCTACCCCGCATCCAAGGCCAGGGGTGGCGGCCAAGAAGAGCTACTCCATGTCCAAGGCCAGGTGCAGCAGCCGGAAGGAGCAACCCCATGCCTGAGGCCAGAGGCGGCAGCTGGGAGGAGCAGCCTCACATCCAAGGAGCAGTGGCTGCACGAGCGCAGGAGGGCCTAGAGGAGCTATTCCACACTGAAGGTCAGGAAGGGCAGTGGTGAGGATATACCCTTCATCCAAGGTAAGGAGCAGTGTCTGTGCTTAGCTGGAGCAGCCGTGAAGAGATACCCCACACCCAAGGTAAGAGAAACCGAAGTAAGATGGTAGGTGTTGCAAGAGGGCATCAGAGAGCAGACACACTGAAACCATACTCACAGAAAACTAGTCAATCTAATCACACTAGAACAGCAGCCTTGTCTAATTCAATGAAACTAAGCCATGCCTATGGGGCAACCCAAGATGGGTGGTTTATGGTGGAGAGGCCTGACAGAGTATGGTCCACTGGAGAAGGGAATGGCAAACCACTTCAATATTCTTGCCTTGAGAACCCCATGAACAGTAGTAAAAGGCAAAATAATAGGATACTGAAAGAGGAACTCCCCAGGTCAGTAGGTGCCCAACACGCTACTGGAGATCAGCAGAGAAATAACTCCAGAAAGATTGAAAGGATGGAGCCAGAGCAAAAACAATGCCCAGCTGTGGATGTGCCTGGTGATAGAAGCAAGGTCTGATGAGGTAAAGAGCAATATTGCATAGGAACCTGGAATGTCAGGTCATGAATCAAGGCAAATTGGAAGTGGTCAAACAGGAGATGGCAAGAGTGAATGTCGACATTCTAGGAATCAGTGAACTAAAATGGACTGCAATGGGTGAATTTAACTCAGATGACCATTATATCTACTACTGCAGGCAGTAATCCCTCAGAAGAAATGGAGTAGCCATCATGGTGAACAGAAGAGTCCAAATTGCAGTACTTGGATGCAATCTCAAAAATGACAGAATGATCTCTGTTCATCTCCAAGGCAAATCATTCAATACCACGGTAATTCAAGTTTATGCCCAACCAGTAACACTGAAGAAGCTGAAGTAGAACAGTTCTATGAAGACTTACAAGACCTTTTAGAACTAACACCCAAAAAAGGT
>SJYW01051667.1:407574-434026 GCA_006410735.1 Raphicerus campestris
GCTCAAACTACCGCACAATTGCACTCATCTCACATGCTAGTAAAGTAATGCTCAAAATTCTCCAAGCCAAGCTTCAGCAAGACATGAACCATGAACTTCCAGATGTTCAAGCTGGTTTTAGAAAAGGCAGAGGAACCAGAGATCAAATTGCCAACATCTGCTGGATCATGGAAAAAGCAAGAGAGTTACAGAAAAAAAACATCTATTTCTGCTTAATTGACTATGCCAAAGCCTTTGAGTGTGTGGATCACAATAAACTGTGAAAAATTCTGAAAGAGATGGGAATATCAGACCACCTAACTTGCCTCTTGAGAAACCTATATGCAGGTCAGGAAGCAACAGTTAGAACTGGACATGGAACAACAGACAGGTTCCAAATAGGAAAAGGAGTACGTCAAGACTGTATATTGCCACCCTGCTTGTTTAGCTTATATGCAGAGTACATCATGAGAAACGCTGGGCTGGAAGAAGCACAAGTTGGAATTAAGATTGCCAGGAGAAATATCAATAACCTCAGCTATGTAGATGACACCACTCTTATGGCAGAAAGTGAAGAGGAACTAAAAAGCCTCTTGATGAAAGTAAAAGAGGCAAGTGAAAAGGTTGGCTTAAGGCTCAACATTCAAAAAATGAAGATCATGGCATCGGGTCCCATCACTTCTTAGGAAGTAGATGGGAAAACAGCGGAAACAGTGTCAGACTTTATTTGGGGGGCTCCAAAATCACTGCAGATGGTGATTGCAGCCATGAAATTAAAAGACACTTACTCCTTGCAAAGAAAGTTATGACCAACCTAGATAACATATTCAAAAGCAGAGACATTCCTTTGCCAACAAAAGTTTGTGTAGTCAAGGCTATGGTTTTTCCAATGGTCATGTATGGATGTGAGGTTGGACTGTGAAGAAAGCTGAGTGCTGAAGAATTTATGCTTTTGAACTGTGGTGTTGGAGAAGACTCTTGAGAGTCCCTTGGATTGCAAGTAGATCCAACCAGTCCATTCTGAAGGAGATCAGTCCTGGAATTTCTTTGGAAGGAAAGATGCTAAAGCTAAAACTCCAGTACTTTGGCCATCTCATGTGAAGAGTTGACTCATTGAAAAAGACTCTGATGCTGGGAGGGATTGGGGACAGGAAGCAAAGGGGACGACAGAGGATGAGATGGCTGGATGGCATCAGTGATTCAATGGACGTGAGTCTGAGTGAACTCCAGGAGTTGGTCATGGACAGGGAGGCCTGACGTGCTGCGATTCATGGGGCCACAAAGAGTCAGACACGACTGAATGAATGAACTGAACTGAACTGAATAATAGCACTTAAGTAATAGTAGAGCTGAAAGATTGAATGCAAGCTGCTTAACACATTTTTTTCCTCAAGGCAAGTGCCCAGTGAAGGATACATATTATTATTGCTATAGGTCAGCAAGAGTCTTGTATGCCTCTGAAACCTCTTTGAAAAATTGGTAATGAGAGTAAATGTGCATACAAGAATATAGTTGCAGGAACAGAGTTCACCTTCACCTATTCCAAATGAGACACACCCACCACAAGATTTTAACAGAAGAAAGAAAAAGCAAATCCTGTCAGATTACCTAATGTATTTTTCTAACTCATATTATCAAAGATGAAACCAATGTAACTTATTTGCATTGTTTTGCTGCTTAATACTATGTTAAGTTCCTTTTTTCTGTTAATTTATTGTTTGCTACCAGTCCCTGTGGAACCCTTAGGACATACTTCAAAATGGAATATTTTCATCCTTATTAAAATATTGTAATGAATTCATATCCTGAAAGTACTTGATGATGACCAGGAGCACTATCTTATACAATCAAAAAGAGAAGTTCTTCAAGGATATGACATTGTAACAAATAAGCAACAGAAATGATACCTTGGGTCACATATTTTAAAGGAGAGGATCATAACATAAAGCACTATGACAACTGGTAAATTAATGCTCATTACTCAAAAAAGTATTTTCTTTATCTCCTGTATTTACATACAAACTCATATAATCTTATTTTTTAAATATATTTTTATTTTGTTTTAAGGAAGAATGTTGCTTTTTCAATATCTCTCTCCAGAGTCTATTTTCAATTAACATCAAATATTGTGTTTGCTAAGCTTATATTATGAACACAAGCTTGTATTCTATTTACCCTGTATGCTGCTGCTGCTGCTAAGTCACTTCAGTCGTGTCCAACTCTGTGTGACCCCATGGGCGGCAGCCTACCAGGCTCTTCCATCCATGGGATTTTCCAGGTAAGAGTACTTACCCTGTATAGAACTCCATAAAAAAAGTAAAGATTTTTCAGAGAGATTACATTACTCTCTTACTGCTATCCCATAATCTAAAAGTGCCAAAGATTTAGAGATCACCCTTCACAGAGAAAAGAACAGGAAATCATGAGAGATCTACTTCTAGTTTCCTCAAGGAAGGACATTTCCTCATAAGATCACTTCTAATGTTTCTCTACTGGCATTTTTGGGACACCCAAGGGCTCAGCCCAACACGGTTTTCTTCTTCAATCTAATTTCCTCCGGAGGCAGCTGTCCCTGTCNCCAGGCTCTTCCATCCATGGGATTTTCCAGGTAAGAGTACTTACCCTGTATAGAACTCCATAAAAAAAGTAAAGATTTTTCAGAGAGATTACATTACTCTCTTACTGCTATCCCATAATCTAAAAGTGCCAAAGATTTAGAGATCACCCTTCACAGAGAAAAGAACAGGAAATCATGAGAGATCTACTTCTAGTTTCCTCAAGGAAGGACATTTCCTCATAAGATCACTTCTAATGTTTCTCTACTGGCATTTTTGGGACACCCAAGGGCTCAGCCCAACACGGTTTTCTTCTTCAATCTAATTTCCTCCGGAGGCAGCTGTCCCTGTCTGGTTTTGCCTAATTCTGAGATTCTATGTTAGTAAATTCATTTATCTCTTACTATTGCAGGAAAGGGGACCCCTTCCATGGCCGAAAGTGGGCTCTTGTCTAACACTCTGAAGTGAACTGTCCGAGGAGGCATACGTGCTGACAAAGCAAGAGATTTTATTCGGAAAGGGCACCCAGGTGGAGAGCAGTAAGGTAAGGAAACCCAGGAGAACTGCTCTGCCTCATGACTTGCAATCTTGGGGTTTATGGTGATGGGATTAGTTTCTGGGTTGTCTGTAGCTAAATGTTCTTATTCAGAGTTCTTCCTGGTGGTACATGCTTTGTTCAGCCAAGATGGATGCCAGCAAGAAGGATTCTGGGAGGTGGTTGGACACATGGTGTCAGCTTTTGACATCTCCTGAACTCTCCTAGAGCCAGGAGTGTGATTACTCACCAGGTCTGATCACTTACCTAGAGCCAGAAATCCTGGAAGGTGAAGTCAAGTGGGCCTTAAGAAGCATCACTATGAACAAAGCAAATGGAAGTGATGGAATTCCAGTTGAGCTATTTCAAATCCTGAAAGATGATGCAGTGAAAGTGCTGCACTCAATATGCCAGCATATCTGGAAAACTCAACAGTGGCCACAGGACTGGAAAAGGTCAGTTTTCTTTCTAATCTCAAAGAAAGGCAATGTCAAAGAATGCTCAAACTACTGCACAATTGCACTCATCTCACACGCTAGTAAAGGAATGCTCAAAATTCTCCAAGCCAGGCTTCAGTAATATGTGAACCATGAACTTCCAGATATTCACGGTTTTAGACAGGCAGAGGAACCAGNACCCTCCTGAACTGGGAGTTGAACCCATGTTTCTTGCTTTGGCAGGAAGATTCCTTATCAATGAACCAGCAGGAAAGTCCACTGAACCATTTAAAATGTGTCTACAAGATTCAAAACCGGAAAGTGTTTCTTTGCTGCTTGCTATTCCTTCACTCGCTTTTCAGTAATTTATATTTATCTTTTCTTTCATAATTTTGAATATATTCATTGATTCAATCAGTTCTTCAATGACTGTCTTTTGTGTGCCTGCTCAACTGGCTATTATGTCATTTACCAAAAAAGCATATTAACAGAATATTGTGATTAATATTTAAAGCATGACTGTGAGCAATAATTAGTTACATTTCAAACAAATTCAAGAATTCACTTTTGTTCCAAATTTATATCTGTCTTATATGCATATTATATATTACATTTGAGTACCTTCTTGAATCAGATTTGTACCCTGCTTCATTTCTCCTGTCTCTTCCAGTTCCAGGAAAGCCAATAATAACAAGGATTTTTAATATTTTTTTCCTCTAATACTGAACACATCAAGACCTCCCAAATGTATATAGAAATTAAAGAAATAAGTTATTTTAATCAACTCAAAACTTTCTGTTATATAGTGTTGGGGGAGTGTAATTTCCTCAGTTCTATCTTGCCACAGCAAAAATTTGAAGCAACAGACAGACTAGTGTTATAGTTCCATTTTACTGGCAAGCAAAGGAAAATATATCCTCGAGACCTGAGGACTGGAGGACCCAAAAGAGATAACAGAAGAGGAGCCCCAATTCTTCTAGGCTTCCTCCTTTTATACATTTGTCTCCTCCCCCCACCCCCCAGCCTGCCCTATGTAAATTAGGCTGGCCAGGAGAGCTCTTTGTTTTACCTGAGGTCCTCACTCCAAGCTGCAGAACTTCTTTTTTTTTTTATTTTCGAGGGCTTTTCCTGTCTTTGTCTTTTAGCCACCGCCATTTTGGACTCCATTTTCCTGTTTAACTACCTGACATATAGTTTTTCTGTTTTTTTTTTTTTTTTTAAGTCCAAATACCAATATCAAATATCAATGTGTCAATAACAGTGTAAGTCAATACAATGGAAGTGACAAATTATGGAGAATCATCAGTTGTTCTCTCTTCAAGCTTAACCACAAGGGTAACCACTCTATGCAGAAAGCAAAGAGGAACTAAATAGCCTCTTTATGGGGGTGAAAGGAGGACAGTAAAAAAGCTAGCTTAAAACAGCTTTCAAAAAAAATCTAAAAGCATGGTATCCCGTCTCATCACTTCATGGCAAATAGATGGGGGAACAGTGACAGATTTTATTTTCTTGGTCTCCAAAGTGAAGTCGCTCAGTCGTCTCCGACTTTTGGCGACCCCATAGACTGGGGCCTACCAGGCTCCTCCGTCCATGGGATTTTCCAGGCAAGAGTACTAGAGTGGGTTGCCTCCTGACCCAGGGATCGAACTCAGGTCTCCCGCATTGTAGGCAGATACTTTACCATCTGAGCCACCAGGGAAGCTCTAAAGGCTTGGAGAGGTCCCANAACCCCATAGACTGTAGCCTACCAGGCTCCTCCGTCCATGGGATTTTCCAGGCAAGAGTACTAGAGTGGGTTGCCTCCCGACTCAGGGATCGAACTCAGGTCTCCCGCATTGTAGGCAGACACTTTATCATCTGAGCCACCAGGGAAGCTCTAAAGGCTTGGAGAGGTCCCAAATCACTGCCAATGGTGACTGCAGCCACGAAATTAAAAGAAGCTTGCTCCTTGGAAGAAAAGCTATGACAAACATAGATAGCACACTAAAAAGCATAGGCCTCACTTTGCCAGCAAAAGTCCATCTAGTCAAAGCTATGATTTTTCCTGTAGTCATGTACAGATGAGAGAGTTGAACCATAAAGGCTGCGCAACAAAGAATTGATGCTTTCAAACTGTGGTGCTAGAGAAAACTCTTGAGAATCTTTTGGACAGCAAGGAAATCCAACCAGTCAATCTTAAAGGAAATCAACCCTGAATATTCATTGGAAGGACTGATGCTAAAGCTGAAGCTCTAATACTTTGGCCACCTGATGTGAAGAGATGACTTAGAAAAGATCCTGATGCTGAGAAAGACTGAAGGCAGGAAGAGAAGGGGATGATGGAGGATGAGATGGTTTGATGGCATCACCGACTCGATGGACATGAGTTTGAGCAAATTGCAGGAGATAGTGAAGGACAGGGAAGCCTGGCATGCTGCAGTTCATGGAATGGCAAATATTCATACACGACTTAATGGCTGCACAGCAACAACAGAGTAAAGTAATGTTAGCATGAAAACCGAAAGATATTTAGCTAAACCTAAAGTCTTTTATTTAAATTATAGATATTTGTTTGAGATTACTAATAGGAGCAGTTATAGTTTACAGGGAACAATGTCGGATTCGTGATCTCTGAAGAAGATTTAGCTTTGGGACCAGGGACCAGTCTTGATCACTCAGGAGATTTTGTGTAGGGGAATATTACTAAAGTGTAAAAGGGAGAGAGAAAACTTCTGACATAGATCTCAGAAGGGGGATGGAGAGTGTCCTTGTGGCTAATCTAAGCAAGGGAGTTATATACTTTTTAAATTAGTTATTACAATAAATCAAAAGAAGGTCTCAAAGTTGTAAAAGTTTTACCAGACCCATTACCACAATTTACATTCTAAGATAACAGGATTAGTCAGAAGGTTTTCAAGGAGTTGAAACTATCCTTAAGCAGGATACATTGTTGTTATATAATCCTTAATACAGATTTTAAATTGAGTTGTTTGTTGTGTAATCATCAGTTCTGGGCTTAAAGCAAAAAACATTATATGTGATCAAGACTAAGGGATGTATAGAGAGAGAGGAAAAAAAAAAAAAAAGACGTTTGTCCTTTCCTCCTCCTTGAGCACTCCATTCCCCATCTGCTCCTTGAGAGCTTCAGGCCCATTTCTCATCCTTGGGGACCCAGGATTTCTTATCAGCCTGCCTGGGAATTGGCTCTCTCAGTAGAAAGTAAAACTCTAACAAATATTTCTTAATTACACTTCATCCTGAGTTCTGCCCTTTTGCAATTAATTGTAATATTTAAAAAATAAAGCTAGAATACTTAATTCTAAAGAATTTCATGCAAAACTTGAAAATTTGATAAATCTATTATATTTAAATTATTAATGCTATTAATGACATCATTCAAGATGTTCTTATTCTAATTTTTTCTGCACTTGATAAAATACTTTCAGAGAAATGTTAATATGATTATATTATTTTTTATTTCCCTTATACTTCTTCTGACTTTTGCTTTATGTATCTTTGTTTCTTTGTGGTTAGGTGTCTAATGGTCTTTGATGTCTATCTTCTTTTTGAATTGTACCTTATATCACTGAAAATATTCATTTTTGTTTCATTTAAAAATAAATTTAAAAAGAAAAAAACTTGAAAATTTGAATGAATTTCTAAATATAAATGTATTCTTAAGTATGTTATTAATAATAGTCTTATATGTCTGTCCTGGACACCAAAGTATATTCAACTTAATAATTTTGGTAAATATTATTTAACACCAATGAAAAGGTTAGATATAAGGTATATTTGGTATGCCTCAGTCTTGGTTTAATCTTTTGGTCAATTTCTATAATAAGAAATATACCTATTTTTATGCTTCCACTGTACTCTATGTGGGATATGCTTATCTACCTATAAAGCTAAATACAATACAGAGAAGCAAGTATAAGCATATATCATTTGGTATTGGAGAATAAGCTCTGCTAAAATTATAAAAGCTGAATACAAATTTGAAAAAAATAAATACTTCTTTGTCATAAGTAAAATGTAAATTTTTACTTAACTGATCCCCTGAATAAAGAATTAGTTTGCAATGACACTGGCATTAGGAATCTCTTAGCATTTTTCTCTTTACAATACAGGACAAAGAGTTTAAAGATAAATTACAATAACTTTAAATATCAGGGCACTATTAATTGTGACAGTAACACAAATATACATAGGTCTTGAAAGGTAAGTGTACACACATACATACACAAACACACACTCAGACTCAGCCTACCACTTTAACTAAACTTAGATGCACATATGCGCATGTACAGTGAAGGTCACACAGAGTACAGAGGGGTAACAGTGTAAAGTTTCCAAAATCCAGAGGTTTAGGACTCAACTCCCTAACTACTAAAATCTAAAGGAAAATCCTGACAAGCTGCTCACACTTCTCTCTAAGCCATAATTTATTAATCTGCAAAATAAGAAATTGGGAGATTTGCTGGCTCATTTCATAACAGAAATTTTCCAATGATCCACATATTTTCAGCTTTTATCTTTATTTTCCCCTGAATATCTCTTATAATAAGCAGAATGAAATGTCAGTAACCCAGATCTTAAAATTAATGCTTGTTTTCCATCTGCAAACGGAACAGAGGAGTTTGTTATATATGATTATTTTTGTCAAGAAACACCAGATAAAAAGCAAAAGGTAGATAAAAGAAAAAAAAAAGATATGTATATATGTACTTATATATGCATGAAAGTGAAAGTGAATTTGCTCAGTCGTGTCCGACTCTTTGCAACCCCATGGACATGGACTGTAGCCTACCAGGCTCCTCCCTCCATGGGATTCTCCAGGCAAGGGTACTGGAATGGGTTGCCATTTCCTTCTCCAGGGGATCTTTGTGACCCAGGGATCGAACCCAGGTCTCCTGCATTCCAGGCAGATGCTTTGACCTCTGAGTCACCAGGGAAGCCCTTATATATGTGTGTATATACATAAAGAAATCAGAGCATGTTTGAAGTGAAAAACACTTTAGAGATAAAGATTTTGGATTGAGAGATGTTTATAAATTTATAATCTGAAGCTGAAGTTTTTTCCTGTAGCCTTTTAATGACAAACTGAGGTTTGCCTGAATAGAAGGCCATCACTAGAGAATACAGATATTTTAGGATTTTTGCAGACATTATAATAGAGTAGGAGATTTTTTTTTTTCTGTCAAAGGGCAGAGGATAAATATTTTCTCTATGTTAAATACTCAATTCTTCCATTGCAGACAAAGTAACAGTAGATAATACATATGAATTGATGTGTCTTTGTTCCAATACACTATGGACATTGAAATTTTGATTTTGTATAATTTCACATTTCATGAAATATTGTTCTTCTTTGGATTTTTCCAACCATTTAAAATGTAAGTACCATTCTTAGCTCATAAACTGTAAAAAAAAGAGTCAGTATGACGGATTAAGCTCTTGGACTATACAGGTCACTTACCCCTGGGCTAAAGACGCAACATTTGAGACTTGAAAGGATTCAAACATAGTGTCAATTTCTCTCTCAAGACAATAGTCCGTGTGAAACAGGAGGCGCAGTTCTTAGCTGGAATATTCTGAAAAGCAGAGAAAACTTTGCCAAAGTGTGAGATAGAATCTGGATGGTCCTGAGAAGCAGTCCTGGTGAGTCCATTAAACTCTAAATTGAAAACTTTAAAGTCATTAGACTGAGCCTTCCTAAAACTGTAACCCTTCCTCCACTAAACTTCATCCAAGATAGGATTAAATTAATTTGCCTGCCACTCTATCTGGGGCTCCCATGGTGGCTCAGCCTGCAACATGGGAGACCTGAGTTGAAACCCTGGCAGGGAAGATCCCCTGGAGAAGAAAACGGCTATACCTGCAAAAGAAAATAGTGTGCTCTCTCTGAGGAAAGACTGCATAAGCTAGAGTCTGCATTATTTTTTAGTACAACATGGCTAGAAGCAAACAAACAAAGAAAAGAAAAAAGACAAAATACCAAAAAGAAACAAACAAGACTATATTAGACATAACAAGAATAAGCAAATCAAGATAAAAATCAAGAGAATCTTTTCATCATCCCTACAGACCCACCCACTGATGATCTAATAAACTTAACTGATAAAGACTATAAAATAATTATGATTAAAATATTCAAGTAAAGAGATACAAAATAAAGAATTATTTAAGAAAAAATTAAATCTTTCTGGTCATATTATGGCATTAGGGTTTGAAGAGCTCATAAAATGACCACTGTATACACACACACATATACACACATCCCACAATCTGGATTACTATTTCTTTCTTCAGTATTTGAAATAATATTTTTGGTGAAGCAATCTGAGGAGGATTTAAATAGTATACTGTGTTTTTCTTGATAGTAGTAGCACTATTCATATTTCTTTTACTTATTGTGTCAATCAGAATATACACTCCAAGGATTTTTTTTTCTTCTCAAAATTGTTAAATATATTGGTGTTAAGGTTAATAATATATTTTCATTTTCTTATATATAGGGTCCAGAGTGATATGATTTTTTTATCTAAATTTGGTAACTTATAAATTTTTCCTTTTTACCTTGGTAAGTCTTGCTAGCATTTTTTTAGAATCATCCACGTTTTCAAAGAACCACCTCTGTGTTAATGCATTCTGTATATTTTTATCTTTCATTGAGTTCTCTTTTCTNTCCAGAGTGATATGATTTTTTTATCTAAATTTGGTAACTTATAAATTTTTCCTTTTTACCTTGGTAAGTCTTGCTAGCATTTTTTTAGAATCATCCACGTTTTCAAAGAACCACCTCTGTGTTAATGCATTCTGTATATTTTTATCTTTCATTGAGTTCTCTTTTCTTAATTATTTTCTTTTATTTACTTTGAATGCTTTGCTATACATTTCCAAGTATCTTGGAATAGATGCTGAGATCATTGTTTTTCAGTTTTTAGTTTCTTCTAATATATGTACTTAAGGCTATAAATTCCCCTGTAGGCTTTGTTTCACTACTTTCCACAAAGGTTTATGTGCTGTATCTTCATTTTCTTTCTGTTTAAAATATATTCTATTTTCTATTGTAATTTTTTCTTTGACCCATGAGTTGTTTGAAAGTATGTTGCTTAATTTCTAACAATTGAAGACTTTCTAATTATCATTTTTGTTACTTTTTTTTCTATAGTCAAAAAATATTCTAAATTCTGTTTAAATATACTTTGCAATCTCAACCATTGATTTTGTTTCAGTTCAGTTCAGTTCCGTTGCTCAGTTGTGTCCGACTCTTTGCAACCCCATGAATCACAGCAGGCTAGGTCTCCCTGTTCATCACCATCTCTCAGAGTTCACTCAAACTCATGTCCATCGAGTCTGTGATGCCATCCAGCCATCTCATCCTCAGCCGTCCCCTACTCCTCCTGCCCCCAATCCCTCCCAGCATCAGAGTCTTTTCCAATGAGTCAACTCTTCGCATGAGGTGGCAAAAGTACTGGAGTTTCAGCTTTAGCATCATTCCTTCCAAAGATATCTCAGGGTTGATCTCCTTCAGAATGGACTGGTTGGATCTCCTTCAGAATGGACTGGTTGGATCTCGGTGCAGTCCAAGGGGCTCTCAAGAGTCTTCTCCAACACCACAGTTCAAAAGCATCCCTTCTTCGGCACTCAGCCTTCTTCACAGTCCAACTCTCACATCCATACATGACCACAGGAAAAACCATAGCCTTGACTAGACGGACCTTTGTTGGCAAAGTAATGTCTCTGCTTTTGAATATACTATCTAGGTTGGTCATAACTTTTCTTCCAAGGAGTAAGTGTCTTCTAATTTCATGGCTGCAGTCACCATCTGCAGTGATTTTTGGAGCCCTCCAAAATAAAGTCTTACACTGATTCCACTGTTCCCCCATCTAATTCCCATGAAATGATGGAAGCGGATGCCATGATCTTAGTTTTCTGAATGTTGAGCTTTAAGCCAACTTTTTCACTCTCCTCTTTCACTTTCGTCAGGAGGCTTTTTAGCTCCTCTTCACTTTCTGCCATAAGGGTGGTATCATCTGCGTATCTGAGGTTATTGATATTTCTCCCGGCAATTTTGATTCCAGCTTGTGTTTCTTCCAGTCCAGCGTTTCTCATGATGTACTCTGCATATAAGTTAAATAAGCACGATGACAATATACAGCCTTGACTACTCCTTTTCCTATTTGGAACCTACTTGTTCCATGTCCAGTTCTAACTGTTGCTTCCTGACCTGCATACAGATTTCTCAAGAGGCTGGTTAGGTGGTCTGGTATCTCATATACTTTATGATCCAAAACTTGTATAAAATACGTAGTTACTTATGAAATAAACATGTTTCTGTCTCTCTTGGATAGATTTTTTTAAATATGGCTGTTAATGCAGTTTTAATCATGCTTTTTATATTTTGTCTACCCTTATTGCTTTTTTGCTTGCTTGTGTAAGGTTTGTAGGATATGTGGTTTACTACATCTCACAATGATTATAGATGTGACTACTTTTTTCATTTCATTTATTTATGTCAGATATTGCTTATCTCTATTATACTAGCTGAGACACATGTTTATAATCATCACCATATCTACCTGAATGGTTGACCTCTTATTATTATGAAATATCCATGTTTATCTCTAGTAGTTCTGACATTAAAATCTATGTTATCTGATGTTAGTATAGTTGTACCAATTTTCTTTGGCCACTGTTTTCATAGTAAATGTTTAAAAAACTTCATTTTCAAACATTTGGCATACTCATATTTAAAATGAATTTGAGAAAGAGTATGCACTTTTTAAAAAATCCAATTCACAAAAATAATATATGCAAAAATATATGTATTGGGGTTTTTCTGGTAGCTCAGCTTATAAAGAGTCCGCTTGCAATGTAGGAGACCCACCCGTTCAATTCCTGGGTCAGGAAGATCTGCTGGAGAAGGGATAGGCTACCCATGCCAATATTCTTGGGCTTCTGTGTGTTGGCTCAGCTGGTAAAGAATCCACCTGCAATGCGAAAGACATGGGTTTGATCCCTGGGTCACAAAGAGTTGGACATGGGGAGCCTGGTGGGCTGCCATCTATGGGGTCGCACAGAGTCAGACATGACTGAAGCGATTTAGCAGTAGCAGCAGCAGAGTGACTTTCACTTTCATATGCATTTTAATTTATACCTACTGTGTTTCTCTTCTATGATTTTTCCCCTCCTTTCATATTTTTCTGCATTATGGATTAATTGAATATATATTATTAAGGGTTACCTGGTGGCTCAGTGGTAAAGAACCCAACTGTCAATGCAGGAGATGCAGGATTGCGGGATCAATCCCTTAGTTGGAAAGATTCCCCGAAGAAAGAAAAGCAACCCACTCCAGTGATCTTACCTGAGAAATCCCATGGACAGAGGAGCCTTGTGGGCTACAGTCCATGGGGTCACAAAGAGTCCGACAGGACTTAGTGACCAAACAATGACAGTGATATTGTTATTCTATTTTTCTTTTACAATTTTACATTAATATTCATTAAGCAGCTAAATATTTTAATATTTTAGAGACTAAAATCATACACAATTTAATACTTTTAAAATGTCTCTGAAAATGCTAAAAACGTGGAACACTATTCCAGTTACTTCTTATCACAGTTTGCATAGTTAACATTTTTATACATAAACATTTTATCCATAAGCATTATAATTATCATGTTTATGATAGTCTTTCATTATGTTGGGCTTCCCTGGTGGCTCAGAGGTTAAAGCGTCTACCTCCAATGTGGGAGACCTGGATTTGATACCTGGGTCAGGAGAAGGAAATGGTAACTCACTCCAGTATTCTTACCTGGAGAATCCCATGGATGGAGGAGCCTGGTAGTCCACGGGGTCACAAAGAGTTAGACACGACTGAGTGACTTCACTTACTCACTCACTTCCTTATGTTAACACATATTTGTTCTATCCATTGGTTTCATTCTTTCCTCTATTTCTGTGTTTATGTTGCTTTTGTCTGCAAAAGCTCTCTCTTTGTATCTATTAGTGAAGGTCTGCTGCTGATGCATCCTCTCAGGATTTTTTGTTTAGTTTTGTTTTTTTTTTCAATTTTTACTTATTCACTTTTGGCTATACTGGATCTTTGTTGCTATGTGGGTTCTTCTATAGTTGCAGCAAGTGGGGCAGTTGCAGTACAAGTGTTGCTCATTGTGGTGGTTTCTCTTATCGTAGAACGTGAGCTCTAGAGCATGCAGGCTCAATAGCTGTGGCATGCAGGCTTAGCTGCTCTGAGGCATGTGGGATTTTCCCTGATCAGGGATCAAACCTGTGTCTCCATTAGCAGGCAGATTCTTTACCACTAAGCCACCAAGGAAGTCTCTGTTTGTTTGTTTTAGTTGTGATGTGAATAAGTTTTTATTCATTTCATAAGGCTATTGTTTCAGCATATAACTCTAAGTTGGCAATTATTTCATTTTTGCAGAGGTCTTCTTTCACTGTTTTCTGAATTCTCTAATTTTTGGCTGTCAGTCATTGATTATTCTTGGAGAGCAGTGTTGTTGTTTTTTTTCCTTTTTAAGAAGGTTTTGAGTATGCCTTTGTTTTGTTTCCAATAGTTTTGCTATACTGTGCCTTTCTGTAGGGTTTTCATTTGCTTATGGTTGGGGTTTCTATAGCTTTCTGAATCCATTAACTGATATATATTTATTTTGCTAGTATTATTTCTTCAAATATGGTTGATGCACAATGTCCACCCTTTCTTCTTCTTTCTCAAACTGAAGTTATATCTGTATTAGTCTATTTCTCTATCTCTAGTAGTCTTTTATATATTTTCTTTTACCTATTTTGCTTCAGTTTAGGAATTATCCACTGATACATCTTTCAGTTTACTAATCCTGTCTTTTGCTGTGTCTAACATACTATTTAAATCCATATAATTACTTCTTAATTTCATAAGTTGCATTTTTCAATGCCATGGACTTTGTTTTATATAAATTCAAAACCTCTGGTACAGTTGTCTGTGTTTTAATCTGTTTTCTACATCTTCACTTTCTATTTTTGTGACATTAATTCTTTGTCATCTAACTCTACTATCAATGAGTATGTTTGTGTTTATATTTTAGCTTATTATTTGGTCATGTGATATTATCTTTTTGTACTTAAGTAAATTTTATTGTACAATAGACATTGCATATAAACACTACAAAGCTTTAAATGATGGTATTTGCAAAAGTCATAGAATTTAGAAAAGATTAGTATTTCTTTTAAAAAAATCTAACTTTTTTTTTAAGAAGTAATTTAAATTCTGTATTTCACACTTACCACCATGAAAAAGTAAGTTTAAATTTTCAGTGTTGACTCCAGCAGAGCCTTGCCACAAGGTTCATGAGTATTTGGGTTGAAGACCCTAGGAAAAAGAAGGAACTAATGACCAGAATCTGGAAATTAATCATATAATTAGCCAGTGATTCACAGTATCATAGTCTATCATAGATCTGGGCTTGAATATGTGTAAAGGAGGATATAGTAACTGGTTTATTCTGTGGATTACTCCATTTCATCTTGTAACATACCTCAATATGACCTCAGTATCAGTGTTTTAATACTGAATATTCATTTTATTTGAAGAAATAATCAAATGGATATTTTATTTGGAAGACAGCTTTAACATCAGATAAATGAAATTACATAAATTCAGTGCAGGCTGCTAATTAGAGAAATCCTCAATTACAAAGAAAATATTAACTAATAAGTGAATTAGAAATCTGGAAATAAACAATCTATACTTATTGGGGAAGAAATTATTAGTATCAGACAATGTCTTTTTTTCTCTTATTCCTTGTGATGGAGGGAAGCCTTGTGTGTACTATTGCTTAATGTGTGATAAACAGAATGAATATGGGCCACTAGTGGGTTGAGGGAACAGAAATTCCATGCATAATTCACTGCCATGGCAAATGCATAGGCCATGGATATGAAATAGTTCATTAATAGAGTGATGGCACCCTAGGGATATCAATATCATTCTGTGTGCATATAGAGGATGGTTATGTTAGAAAATCATGTAGATATTCAGCAGGCTTTCTAGGAATAAGAAACTGTTGTTGACATTAGTTCACAGAGATTTTAGAGTGATTTGTTACCACAGGACAAACTAATCTATTCTAACTAATATAGAAGGGCTTTCCAGGTAGAACTATCGGTAAATAATCTGTCTGCCAATGGAAGAGATTTGAGAGACACAAGTTTGATTCCTGGGCCAGAAAGATTTACTGGAGGAGGGGAGGGCCATCCACTCCAATATTCTTGACTGGATAATCCCATGGACAGTGGAACCTGTTGAGCTACATACAGACCAAAAGGTCGCAAAGAGTTGGACATAAGCAGCAGCGGCTGCGCTTTGCTGGAGCAGCCGTGAAGAGATGCCCCACGTCCAAGGTAAGAGAAACCCAAGTAAGATGGTGAGAGGGTAAAAGGAAGGAAGGCTAGGGGTCTCCAAACGGAGGAAATAGCTTGCAAGTGTCAGACATTTTTCTCTCTCTTAAGTGGCAGAAGGAAACAAACTAGCGATATCTTCTCTACACAAATTTAAAAAGAGGTTTCTCTTAAAATACTGTGTTGCCATATTGGCACCTGGTTTCACCTGAAGTTAACCAATGCCTTTTTTTTTTTTTTTTATGAAAATGTCTATCTTAAGCTATGCTAATGTACTATGCATTTATCCCAAACTCTGTATTAAAGTCGGTTCTGCCTTTTGGCTCAGAACCTACTTGACAAACCACTATGTTATATTCAGATATTGTTCCTCTAATCTATGTAAATGAAACTATTTTTATGGTGATCTGCCCTTTTTCAAGATTCAAGTTAATCATTTTATGGCCCACGATGAACCATTTGGTGCCAAGATTATATACCAAAATGCATTTTATGGGTTAGGGGCCTGGTGCCATTCTGAGTTTTAAGACATTCCTTTCTCTCATTAACAGACTATATAACATCCAGCTGAAGACTAGCAGGGCGGTACTCTTTCTGCCCCCTTCTGATGTCTATGTCAAAAGCTTTCTCTATCTCCTTTATACTTCAATAAAATTTTATTACACAAAAGCTCTGAGCGATCAAGCCTCTTCTCTGGCCCCATATTGAATTTTTCTCCCCTGGGGGCCAAGAACCCCAGCGTCGTGATGCAACAACAACCTTTCAATGGTAGGTGTTTCAAGAGGTCATCAGAGGGCAGACACACTGAAATCATAATGACAGAAAACTAGTCAATCTAATCGCACTAGGACCACAGCCTTTTCTAACTCCATGAAACCAAGCCACGCCCTGTGGGGCAACCCAAGATGGGCGGGCATGGTGGAGAGGTCTGACAGAATATGGTCCACTGGAGAAGGGAATGGCAAACCACTTCAGTATTCTTGCCTTGAGAACCCCATGAACAGTATGAAACGGCAAAATGATAGGACACTGAAAGAGGAACTCCCCAGGTCAGTAGGTGCCCAATATGCTACTGGAGATCAATGGAGAAATAACTCCGGAAAGAATGAAGGGATGGAGCCAAAGCGAAAACAATACCCAGCTGTGGCTGGGACTGGTGATAGAAGCAAGGTCCGATGCTGTAAAGAGCAATATTGCATAGGAACCTGAAATGTCAGGTTCATGAATCAGGGCAAATTAGAACTGGTAAAACAAGAGATGGCAAGAGTGAACGTCGACATTCTAGGAATCAGTGAACTAAAATGGACTGCAATGGGTGAATTTAACTCAGATGACCATTATACCTACGAATGCAGGCAGGAATTCCTTAGAAGAAATGGAGTAGCCATCATGGTCAACAAAAGAGTCCAAAATGCAGTACTTGGATGCAATCTCAAAAATGACAAAATAAACTCTGTTCATTTCCAAGGCAAACCATTCAATATCACAGTAATCCAAGTCTATGCCCCAGCCAGTAATGCTGAAGAATCTCAACTTGAATGGTTCTATGAAGACCTACAAGACCTTTTAGAACTAACACCTGTATATTGTCACCTGCTTATTTAACTTATATACAGAGTACATCATGAGAAATATTGGACTGGATGAAGTACAAGCTGGAATCAAGATTGTCAGGAGAAATATCAATAACCTCAGATATGCAGACACCACACTTATGGTAGAAAGCAAAGAACTAAAGAGCTTCTTGATGAAAGTAAACGAGGACAGTGAAAAAGTTGGCTTAAAGCTCAACATTCAGAAAATGAAGATCATGGCATCCAGTCCCATCACTTCATGGCAAATAGATGGGGAAACAATGGAAACAGTTTCCATTAATTTGGGGGGCTCCAAAATCACTGCAGATGGTGACTGCAGCCATGAAATTAAAAGACGTTTGCTCCTTGGGAGAGAAGATATGACCAACCTAGATAGCATATTAAAAAGCAGAGAATTACTTTGCCAACAAAGGCCCATTTTGTCAAAGCAATGGTTTTTCCAGTAGTCATGTATGGATGTGAGAGTGGACTATAAAGAAAGCTGTGTGCCAAAGAATTGATGCTTTTGGACTGTGGTGTTGGAGAAGACTTTTGAGAGTCCCTTGGACTGTAAGGAGATTCAACGAGTCCATCCTAAAGGAAATTAGTCCTGAATATTCTTTGGAAGGAGTGATGATGAAGCTGAAACTCCAATACTTTGGCCACCTGATGTGAAGAGCTGACTCATTTGAAGACCTTGATGACGGGAAAGATTGAAAGTGGGAGAAGAAGGTGACAACAGAGAATGCAATGATTGAATGGCACCACTGACTTAATGGACATGAGTTTGAGTAAGCTTTGGAACTTGCTGATGGATAGGGAAGCCCAGTATGCTGCAGTCCATGGGGTCACAAATAGACACGACTGAGCTTCTGAACTGAACTGAACTGAAGTCAATTCAAAGTTTTAATAGCTCTCCATATGACGCTAATATTGGTCAAAACAGAGACCAGTTAGCTACTAAAGAGCTTCACTGTAGNGGTCACAAATAGTCAGACACGACTGAGCTTCTGAACTGAACTGAACTGAAGTCAATTCAAAGTTTTAATAGCTCTCCATATGACGCTAATATTGGTCAAAACAGAGACCAGTTAGCTACTAAAGAGCTTCACTGTAACTTCCCTAGTTATAGGCTCTCTCAGTCATATTCCGCTGCTGTCAGATTTAGAATGCTCCATGGTATTTATAAACTCCTAAGATGTTTCATGAATGGATATTAACATCATTGAATGCCTTTTATCTGTCTATACATTTCTCATCTTGTGATTTTTCTTCTTTATTCAATTAATATGGTGAGATACATCATTTGATTTTTGAATGTTAATGTTTACTGAAATTCAGTACTGAGAGGAACCCCACCCCATTGTGATTAATTAACTTTCAATATATTATATCATTTACTAGTGAGTTAATGGAGGTTTTTTGTCTGTGTTCAAGAGTAATAATGGTCTGTAAATTTGTTTTCATGTGCAATCTTTGTCTGATTCAATATCAGAGTATCTAAGAAAATGCACTGGGAAATATGTGCTCCTCCTCTTCCCTGGAAGAGTTTGCACAAGTTGGTATTATTTCTTCTTTAACAGATATAATTTTTTTTTTTTTTTTTTTTTTAGGAAAGACACTAGCCTCTGTTTTCTTTATGAGAGTGTTTTTAACTATGGATTTTATTTCTTTAATAGATATAGAACTATTCAGATACTCTTTCATAAATTATTTTAGTAACTATTTTTTAAAGAAGTTGTAGACACCCTGTAAAATTTACAATTTATGGTTCTTCATGATATTATTTTATTATACTGTAATTTTTGCATCATCTGTGGTGTTAGCTCCTCTTTCATTGCTGATGTTTGTCATTGTGTCTTCTATTTAGTCTTATTAATCTGATTCAAACTTTGTCAATTTTATCCATCTATTGCAATCTGCTTTCAGTATAATTGATTTTTTTTCTATTTAAAAGTTTTTCTTGTTCACTTCTATATTCATATTTATTATTTCCTTCCTTCTACTAGTTTGGGTTTAATTTTTCCATGTTTTGGATTCTTAAGATAGAAATTTAGATAATCTATTATGGATCTTTATTCTTCTTTACTTGTTAAAAAATCTTATTATGTTTCACATAAGATATAATTCATCCATTTAAACTATAGGAGTCAGTGGATTTCATTCCATTCACAAAGTTGTACATACATGACAACAATCCATTTTATAATATTATACTACCACAAAAGAAGTGGTAGTTCTTGCTACTTCCNATGTTTCACATAAGATATAATTCATCCATTTAAACTATAGGAGTCAGTGGATTTCATTCCATTCACAAAGTTGTACATACATGACAACAATCCATTTTATAATATTATACTACCACAAAAGAAGTGGTAGTTCTTGCTACTTCCACAAGTAGTAGTTCTTACTTAGTTCTTACTACTTCCACAAGTACCATCACCCTCCAGACCTAGGTAATGGTTAAGCTACTTTCTGTCTTTATAGATTTGCATATTCTGGACATTTCTTATAGGTGGATGATATAATATCTGATTCTTTAGACTGGATTATTTAACTTAACATAGGAAGTTGAATGGTGGCTTCCCAAAAGATATGTGTATGTATAGCCTGGAAATACGACATTTTAAGGGAAAAAGTGTTGCATATGTAATTATGATTACGATCTCAAAATGAGATCACCTCAATTAGGATGGAACCTAAGTCTATAATGACAAATTCCTTATAAAAGATCAGAGAAAAATAAACATAGAGGCAAAGATTGAAGTGATGCTTCTACAAGCTAAAAAAGCACGTAGAACTNTCACAAGTAGTAGTTCTTACTTAGTTCTTACTACTTCCACAAGTACCATCACCCTCCAGACCTAGGTAATGGTTAAGCTACTTTCTGTCTTTATAGATTTGCATATTCTGGACATTTCTTATAGGTGGATGATATAATATCTGATTCTTTAGACTGGATTATTTAACTTAACATAGGAAGTTGAATGGTGGCTTCCCAAAAGATATGTGTATGTATAGTCTGGAAATACGACATTTTAAGGGAAAAAGTGTTGCATATGTAATTATGATTACGATCTCATTTTGAGATCACCTCAATTAGGGTGGAACCTAAGTCTATAATGACAAATTCCTTATAAAAGATCAGAGAAAAAAAAACATAGAGGCAAAGATTGAAGTGATGCTTCTACAAGCTAAAAAAGCACGTAGAACTGATGGCAGCCACTCAGTTCAGTTCAGTCTCTCAGTCATGTGTGACTTTTTGTGACTCCATGGACTACAGCGCACCAGGCTTCCTTGTCCATCACCAACTCCTGGCACCTGCTCAAACTCATGTCCTCGAGTCAGTGATGCCACCAACCATCTCATCCTCTGTCTTCCCCTTCTACTCCTGCCTTTAATCTTTCTCAGGAGGCAGGAAAGGTGGTCTGGTATTCCTATCTCTTTCAGAATGTTCCACAGTTTGTTGTGATCCACACAGTCAAAGGCTTTGGCATAGTCAATGAAACAGAAGTAGAAACTTTTTCTGGAATTCTCTTGCTTTTTCTATGATCCAGCAGATATGGGAAATTTGATCTTTGGTTCCTCTGCCTTTGCTAAAACCAGCTTGAACATCTAGAAGTTTTCAGCTTACATATTGTTGAAGCCTAGCTTAGAGAATTTTGAGCATTACTTTGCTAATGTGTGAAATGAGGACAATTGTGTGATAATTTGAACATTCCTTGTTGTTGCATTTCTTTGGGATTGGAATGAAAGCTGATATTTTCCAGTCCTGTGGCCACTGCTGAGTTTTCCATATTTGCTGGCATATTGAGTGTAGCACTTTCACAGCATCATATTTTAGGACTTGAAATAGCTCAACTGGAATTCCTTCACCTCCACTAGCTTTATTCCTAGTGATGCTTCCTAAGATCCACTTGACTTCACACTCCGGGATGTCTAGCTCTATGTGAGTGATCACACCATCATGGTTATCTGGGTCATTGAGATCTTTTTTGTATAGTTCTGTGTAATCTTGCCACCAAGAGAATATCTTAGTATCTTCTGCTTCTGTTAGGTCCACACTGTTTCTGCCCTTTATTGTGCCCATCTTTGCATGAAATGTTCCTTTAGTATCTCTAATTTTCTTGAAGAGATCTCTTTCCCAATAGTCTTTCCTATTCTATTTTTTTCCTCTATTTCTTTGCATTGATCACTTAGGAAGGCTTTCTTATCTCTTCTTGCTATTCTTTGGAAGCCACTAGAATGTAGGAAATAGGTATTGTATGAATTCTCACCCAGAGTATCCAGGAAGAATGAGTCTTTACAACATCTTGATTTAAAACTATTGGTCTTGAGACCTAAAGAGAAAATTTTCAGCAGTTTTAAACCAGCCAATTCTTGATAATTTTTTACAGCAGCATAAAGAAAGTCACACACTTAGCATAATATTTTCAAGATTCATCCATTTTGTAGCATGTGCCAGTACTTCATTTCTTTTTATTGCTACATAATATTCAGTGGCAAAGATATGCCACATTTTATTCATCAGTGGATGGACATTTACTTTGTTTTCTCCTTTTGCTGTTATTTAAAAAAAAAAACTGCTATCAATCTGTGTAAAAGTTTTGTAAAGATATACCTTCTCAGTTATCTTGGGCATATGTGTAAGAGTAGAATTGCTGGATTGTATAGTAATGTTATGTTTAACCACTTGAGAATTATCGGACATTTTTCTAAAGCAGGAACACCATATTATGTTCTACCAGCAGTGTAAGACATATCTGATTNCTTGCTACTTCCACAAGTAGTAGTTCTTACTTAGTTCTTACTACTTCCACAAGTACCATCACCCTCCAGACCTAGGTAATGGTTAAGCTACTTTCTGTCTTTATAGATTTGCATATTCTGGACATTTCTTATAGGTGGATGATATAATATCTGATTCTTTAGACTGGATTATTTAACTTAACATAGGAAGTTGAATGGTGGCTTCCCAAAAGATATGTGTATGTATAGCCTGGAAATACGACATTTTAAGGGAAAAAGTGTTGCATATGTAATTATGATTACGATCTCAAAATGAGATCACCTCAATTAGGATGGAACCTAAGTCTATAATGACAAATTCCTTATAAAAGATCAGAGAAAAATAAACATAGAGGCAAAGATTGAAGTGATGCTTCTACAAGCTAAAAAAGCACGTAGAACTGATGGCAGCCACTCAGTTCAGTTCAGTCTCTCAGTCATGTGTGACTTTTTGTGACTCCATGGACTACAGCGCACCAGGCTTCCTTGTCCATCACCAACTCCTGGCACCTGCTCAAACTCATGTCCTCGAGTCAGTGATGCCACCAACCATCTCATCCTCTGTCTTCCCCTTCTACTCCTGCCTTTAATCTTTCTCAGGAGGCAGGAAAGGTGGTCTGGTATTCCTATCTCTTTAAGAATGTTCCACAGTTTGTTGTGATCCACACAGTCAAAGGCTTTGGCATAGTCAATGAAACAGAAGTAGAAACTTTTTCTGGAATTCTCTTGCTTTTTCTATGATCCAGCAGATATGGGAAATTTGATCTTTGGTTCCTCTGCCTTTGCTAAAACCAGCTTGAACATCTAGAAGTTTTCAGCTTACATATTGTTGAAGCCTAGCTTAGAGAATTTTGAGCATTACTTTGCTAATGTGTGAAATGAGGACAATTGTGTGATAATTTGAACATTCCTTGTTGTTGCATTTCTTTGGGATTGGAATGAAAGCTGATATTTTCCAGTCCTGTGGCCACTGCTGAGTTTTCCATATTTGCTGGCATATTGAGTGTAGCACTTTCACAGCATCATATTTTAGGACTTGAAATAGCTCAACTGGAATTCCTTCACCGCCACTAGCTTCATTCCTAGTGATGCTTCCTAAGACCCACTTGACTTCACACTCCGGGATGTCTAGCTCTATGAGTGATCACACCATCATGGTTATCTGGGTCATTGAGATCTTTTTTGTATAGTTCTGTGTAATCTTGCCACCAAGAGAATATCTTAGTATCTTCTGCTTCTGTTAGGTCCACACTGTTTCTGCCCTTTATTGTGCCCATCTTTGCATGAAATGTTCCTTTAGTATCTCTAATTTTCTTGAAGAGATCTCTTTCCCAATAGTCTTTCCTATTCTATTTTTTTCCTCTATTTCTTTGCATTGATCACTTAGGAAGGCTTTCTTATCTCTTCTTGCTATTCTTTGGAAGCCACTAGAATGTAGGAAATAGGTATTGTATGAATTCTCACCCAGAGTATCCAGGAAGAATGAGTCTTTACAACATCTTGATTTAAAACTATTGGTCTTGAGACCTAAAGAGAAAATTTTCAGCAGTTTTAAACCAGCCAATTCTTGATAATTTTTTACAGCAGCATAAAGAAAGTCACACACTTAGCATAATATTTTCAAGATTCATCCATTTTGTAGCATGTGCCAGTACTTCATTTCTTTTTATTGCTACATAATATTCAGTGGCAAAGATATGCCACATTTTATTCATCAGTGGATGGACATTTACTTTGTTTTCTCCTTTTGCTGTTATTTAAAAAAAAAAACTGCTATCAATCTGTGTAAAAGTTTTGTAAAGATATACCTTCTCAGTTATCTTGGGCATATGTGTAAGAGTAGAATTGCTGGATTGTATAGTAATGTTATGTTTAACCACTTGAGAATTATCGGACATTTTTCTAAAGCAGGAACACCATATTATGTTCTACCAGCAGTGTAAGACATATCTGATTTCTCAACATTTATTGTTTTTTTGGTCATAATTATACTATTGGTTATGAAGTGTTATCTTAACTGCAGTATTGATTTCATTGAAGGCTAATGATGCTGCACATCTTTTCAAGTAATTTTGGTAGTTTCTATATCTTATTTGGAGAAATATCTATTTAGATTTTGGGGCAGTTTTTAATTGGGTGTGCATATAGAGAAAGGTCTTCCCAGGTGGCACTAGTGGTAAAGAACCTACCTACCAAGGCAGGATACTTAAGATGAGATGCAGGTTTGATCCCTGGGTTGGGAATATCTCCTGAAGGAGGACATGGCAATGCATTCCAGTATTCTTGCCTGGAGGAGCCCAATGGACAGAGGAGTCTGGCTGGCTACAGTACATAGGATCACAAACACTTGAATACAATTGAGGCAGCTTAGCACACAGCATAGAGAAAAAGGTCAAGTGAGGACACACCAAGAAAGGCAGTCATTTCCAAGCTACAGAGAGGCCTCAGGAGCAAACAATACTACCAGCACCTTCTCGGACTTCCAGCCTCCAGACTTGTGAGAAAGTAAATTTGAAGATTTAACTTTTTATTTTTTAGTGGAGCAAAGCCAATCAAGAGCATTGTGATAGTTTCAGGTGGACAGCAAAAGGACTTAGCCATAAATATATATTTATCCACTCTCCCTGTCTCTTTATTTTATAGATTTAGGGGTTGTGCTGTGCTTTTAAGACACATTTCTTCTTCGTGAATAGAAGTTTATAGTAGACTGTATTTGCCCATTTCCTATCTTTTATGTTATAATTATCATATGTTGTATTTCTATCTATAATAGATAGGTACATGGTATATACTCACTAGTTTTGCATTAAACAATTATCTTTTGAAATTATTTTAAAATGGAAAAAATCTACATATTTATCTCTTTTGTTGTTGTTCTCCATCCTTTTGTGAAGATCCACATTTCTCCTTGGTGTCATTTTCTGTTGCTTTAAGATCGTTCTTTAACATTTTTTATAAAATAAGATTAATGATAATGAATTTTCTCAGTTTTTCTTTGAAAAATCTTTATTCCATCCTTATTTTTCAATCACATTTTAGCTTCATATAGAATTATATTTTGGCTTTATTCCTCATAAATGTCTTTAAAGGTTATTTTCAATTATCTTCTGGTGTACAAAATTTCTGTTTTGTTTTGTTTTCCCCATATGGGCGGTATATTTTCTTTTCAATATTTTTGTGATTTTCTTTTTATCATGATGATCATCTACTTCATTATTGTGTGTCTTTCTGTGTTTTTCTTTATGTATGTCCACTGAGGCTCATTGAGATTTTGGATCTCTGGGTTTATAGTTCTCATACAAATTTGAAAAACACGTGGTAATTTTGTCTTCAAATGCTTTTCTACTCCTCATATCATCTTGAGACCCCCATTAACACAGATATCAAACTGCTTGACACTTTTAATTTTTCTAGTGTGTCTAATCTGCTTTTAATTTAAACTAGCTACTTAAGATTTAAAATATTGTTTTATCTAGATTCTCCTTTCAGTCAGTTCAGTTCAGTCGCTCAATCGTGTCTGACTTTTTGCGACCCCATGAATTGCAGCACGCCAGGCCTCCCTGTCCATCACCAACTCCCAGAGTTCACTCAGACTCACTGTTCATCGAGTCAGTGATGCCATCCAACCATCTCATCCTCAGTCATCCCCTTCTCCTCCTGCCCCCAATCCCTCCCAGAGTCAGAGTCTTTTCCAATGAGTCAACTCTTCGCATGAGGTGGCCAAAGTACTGGAATTTCAGCTTTAGCATCATTCCTTCCAAAGAAATCCCAGGGTTGACCTCCTTCAGAATGGACTGGTTGGATCTCCTTTCAGTCCAAGGGACTCTCAAGAGTCTTCTCCAACACCACAGTTCCTTCTTCACAGTCCAACTCTCACATCCATACATGACCACAGGAAAAAACCATAGCCTTGACTAGACGGACCTTAGTTGGCAAAGTAATGTCTCTGCTTTTGAATATGCTATCTAGGTTGGTCATAACTTTTCTTCCAAAGAGTAAGCGTCTTTTAATTTCATGACTGCAGTCACCATCTGCAGTGATTTTGGAGCCCCAAAACATAGTCTGACACTGTTTCCACTGTTCCCCATCTATTTCCCATGGTGTGATGGGACCAGATGCCATGATCTTCGTTTTCTGAATGTTGAGCTTTAAGCCAACTTTTTCACTCTCCTCTTTTACTTTCATCAAGAGGCTTTTTAG
>SJYW01051668.1:0-14735 GCA_006410735.1 Raphicerus campestris
ACACGACTGACGTGACTTAGCAGCAGCAGCAGCAACAAGGGTAAAGAAAGATTAGTATTAAGGGAGGTAAGCAAAGACTCCAAAAATCACTGCAGATGATGACTGCAGCCATGAAATTAAAAAACCCTTGCTCCTTGGAAGAAAAGTTATGAGCAACCTAGACAGCTTATGAAAAAGTAGAGACATTGTTTTGCCAACAAAGGTCCATCTAGTCAAAGCTATGGCTTTTCCAGTAGTCATGTACGGATGTGAGAGTTGGACTACAAAGAAAGCTGAGTGCTGAAGAACTGATGCTTTTGAACTGTGGTGTTGCAGAACACTCATCAGAGTCCTGTGAACTGCAAGGATATCCAACCAGTCCATTTTAAAGGAAATCAGTCCTGAATATTCATTGGAAGGATTCATGCTGAAGCTCCAATACTTTGGCCACCTGATGTGAAGAACTGACTCATTGGAAAAGACCCTGATGCTGGGAAAGATTGAAGGTGGGAGGAGAAGGGGACGACAGAAGATGAGATGGTTGGATGCATCACGGACTCAATGGACATGAGTTTGAGAAATCTCTAGAGTTAGTGATGGACAGGGAGGCCTGGTGTGCTGCAGTCCATGGGTTCGCAAAGAGTCAGACATGACTAAGTGACTGAACTGAAATGAACTGAGGCAGAGACTGGGTCATATTGAGTTATCAGCCATGGGTAGAGTTTTTATTTTATTTAAAGTACATATCAGGAAATCATTTGAATACTACATAGTTTAGAACTAGTAAGAGTATCAGTTAAGTCATTCAGTTTTGTCTAACTCTTTGCAGTCAGCAAAGACTCACAGCAAGACTTTAGTAGTGCTAGTACTCTTCTTGGAGTGTCATAAGTTTTGTTTATGGAAAATAATCCATAATCAAGTGTTTCTTCAACGGTTCAATAACTTAACCATGATAAATCATCAAGTATGCTGAAACTAAAAACCTATTTAAACAAGGAAATTATGAAGCCAACTGTTTGTTATATTTTTCATTTTATTGATTTCCATAGTTAACTCTAGTGACTTCAATGGCAAAGGTGATATTAAAAATACTTAACAACCATTAATCAGAAATAATGTGATATGTAAAAATATGATACAAATGAACTGAGTGGCTGATACCCTTACCCCATACCCTCCTTTCTCATCACTGATCCTTAGATTCTACAAGACTGTCTTGTAGAAGACATTCAATAAATATTCACTGGTGATGGAAACAGGGAATACTATTAATTAGCCTTAGCATACTCCTTTAGTTGTATAGATATCCCTCTCATAGAATTCACCCCAAATTTCTCAAAGTGTATTTTTATAAAGGAAAGCACATGTGATGAAACCTAGTAAAGCATCCAGTATACAAAAGTGACAAATAATTGTTCAGTGAATCTTGAGAACACATCATCTAAATAAAACTCAAAGTCATGTAGTTCTAAGGTTTCTGCAAACAGACATGTTAGAGCTAAAACTTGTCTAAGAAAACTTGCAGGAGAGATTGAAATAGACTATTTCTTTGATTAGATTTTGGTTTTGGTTAGACTTTGAGTTTTGTTAAAATTTGGGCTTCCCTAGTTGTCAGATGGTAAAGAATCTGCCTGCCATGAAAGAGACTTGGGTTTGATCCCCGGGTCAGGAAGATCTCCTGGAGAAGAGAATGTCTACCCACTCCACTTTTCTTGCCTGGAGAACTCCATGGACAGAGGAGTCTGTCAAGCTATAATTCATGGGGTCACAAAGAGCCAGACATGGCTGATCAACCTTNCTGGGTCAGAAGATCTCCTGGAGAAGGGAATGTCTACCCACTCTACTTTTCTTGCCTGGAGAACTCCATGGACAGAGGAGTCTGTCAAGCTATAGTTCACGGGGTCACAAAGAGCCAGACATGGCTGATCAACCTTTTCTTTCACTTTGGATAGACTACATTTTTCCTGCAGTTTATTAGGCAGCAAGATTTATCTCAGTCTGCTTTCCCTCTTCAATCNCGGGTCAGGAAGATCTCCTGGAGAAGAGAATGTCTACCCACTCCACTTTTCTTGCCTGGAGAACTCCATGGACAGAGGAGTCTGTCAAGCTATAATTCATGGGGTCACAAAGAGCCAGACATGGCTGATCAACCTTTACTTTCACTTTGGATAGACTACATTTTTCCTGCAGTTTATTAGGCAGCAAGATTTATCTCAGTCTGCTTTCCCTCTTCAATCTACAATATACATACATACATACACACAAACGTACACACACACACACACACACACACACACACACACGCACTCACAAAGCAAACAGAAATAGAGATGCTCTCGCTATTGATTTCTAAATTATAGGAAAACGCCTCTAGCACTGCCTAGGATAAAACAGCTGTTGTGAAAATGAATCTTTGAATAATTAAATTTAATAGAATTTAAAAATAGATAAGAAATGCATTCCGTTTATTTTGCAATAGACTTAGATGCAGTTAATTTTTAGAGAGACAATCAAGTAAGTATTCACTATTCTATTAAATTCTTCTAATATGAAATACTATTAATTTCTGCATATCAATTTTCTATACAATTTTCTAAACTTCAATCATTAATTAACATAATTTAAAATATATATAATTTTAAGGTAAAAATTATTGATATTTAAAGTAGAGGAGGACAATTATCACATCCTGTTTAGGTTAACATGTATTATGGAATTTGATTTGTGTCCACAGTCTCATAACAATGGGTTAGGGAGTAGGTTTTATAAGAAAAATTTATATTTCAGCAGAAGTCATAAGTCTCGTAATCTTCTCAATCATCCCACAGAGGGAAGGATAATGGGCCAGGCAGTATTGGATATATATAATGAGACTTCCCCATGTAGGTTTTTTATTTTTCATTTTAATAGGATAGACTGAGATAAAGGCTATTAGCAGGAGATTAGCAATTTTGTGTACCAGGTAGTAGAGGTTAAAATGCTAGGTATTTACAGAAGCTATCTTGTAAAACTAAGTGCCTAGCACCTGGAGATTTTTGAAGCCAGTATTAACTGAATTCCTTTTAGATGGGCCAAGCAGGAGTTGGAAAGCTCTCACTACCAAAGAATGAAAATCATGATGATTCTGTGATGTTTAACATGTTTTTTATTTCAATGACTTGTAAAACCTTTATGCTAAATGTTCCTGTTATTTCATTTAATCCCCACAAGTCCTGTCTTAAACTGTCTATAATGATTTCTAAGATTGATACTTCAGAGTTTGCTCTTTTTGTTGAATGAATTATGATAATTTGTGTTTCTCAGATAATCATCTATTTTGTTGAAAATATGTTAGTTCACCATATAACTAGTTCATTCATTAGAGTATTTCAATACTGTGGAAACAACATTGAGTAAAACAATAAATAATTGCTCTCATTTTCTTACATTTGGGGGGGGAGGTAGCAAAAAAAATATATAACATACTATGCAATAAGAATTATGAAGAAAAATCATGCTATTTAAAGAAAACAGTAATAGGCATATATGAGGCTTATTTTATATAAAGCAGCTGAAGGAATTCTTTCTGGTAAGATAAAATAATGAACAGACACCAGAAGAAAAAAGGTAGTTAATCTGGTTGACATTCAGGAGCAGAGCAATCCATACAGAGTAAGCAAAATGCAAAGGCCTTGAGGCTGAAGCATGACTTACTTGTTTAGCGAACAGCCTGGAAACCTGCATGCCTATACTGGACTGAGAGAGAAGAGAAACTGACTGGGGCAGGTCAGAAGGTTGCAGTTAAAGCAGATGAGAGCTGTGTTAAACTTGGAATTTTACACTCACTTTGAAATGTACATATTACATTATCACCTCACTAACTTTCATTACACCACTATGTTTTCCTTCATTTATTTGTCTTTATAGTTTCCTTGATTTGATTTGTAAGGCTTTGTTTATTTCATATACTTATATGACCTGGGATTAGTATCTTGGTTTTATTTTTATGACTATATTTATCAATACCCTCTATTTAAGATTTTCAATTTTGCTTTCTTCGGTCAACTGGGTTTTGGTTTTACTTTTGGTAAGGTAAAAGATAAGTTAATAACTTTTGTTTTCCCTTTTTTAATAATGAACTATTTGATGTTCTGAATTTTCTATTACTTATGCATATTTTACTTTCCACAATATTTCGATAAATTATTCTAGTAATTTTCATTATTTTCTTGATTTTACAGGTATTTTTTGTTTAGCATACCTGCTAACTCAGTAGTTTAAAAGAACTTCTTTCTATTAAGTTTACTCATCTCACTATGCTTTCTGAAAGTGGGTTAACCTTGTTTCATAGATTCAGAGTCTGTTTTATATTATTTAAAAATTTTAATTAAATATTATGTTTATTATATGTTACTTGAAAATATACCTATTTCAGAGGGAAATATTTATCTCTGAATCTTTAGTCTTTAATGCCTGTATTTTTTTCCCACACAAGCTTCAAATTGATTGTGTTTTCTCTGTTTCCTCATGTTCTGAGAACGTATATCTACTTAGCTCTTTTGAGAGGTAATAGAACATACATGTTTTTATTATTTCTAATACAGAATTATCAAAGCTATTACGATTCTATAATTAAAAAGAACTAGATCTCTTAAATTAGCCAGAGCTTGAGGATACTCCTAATCATAATTTAAGTGTATAAGCCAAGTCATTAGGACTTTTATTTTTATTGATAACAGTAAACAATATTCAAAAGAACTGAGACTCTAGCTGGTTTAGAATCTGGCTTTGGCAAGATAGCTCTTTCGTGTGTGATATTAGATAATTTCCAAGTAATATTAGTGGCAGAAATAATTTAAATTTTGATGAAAATAATGATGGCTCTGTAGTGTTTAGCATTTTTTTTTTCAGTGTCTGTGCTGTCTCTTATACACATCTAGATGTGTATATGTATTCATGTATATTGTAGATTTATNTAGATAATTTCCAAGTAATATTAGTGGCAGAAATAATTTAAATTTTGATGAAAATAATGATGGCTCTGTAGTGTTTAGCATTTTTTTTTTTCAGTGTCTGTGACTTAAGTCTATAATAAATGCCTTGAAGTGAGGCTAGGGCCGGGGCTGGGAGCGGTGGCTGCGCAGGCACTGGAGGGCCTAGAGGAGCTATCTCATATTGAAGGTCAGGAACGGTGGCAGTAAGGAGATACCCCTCATCCAAGGTAAGGAGCAGTGGCTGTGCTTTGCTGGAGCAGCCGTGAGGAGATGCCCCACACCCAAGGTAAGAGAAACCCAAGTAGGATGGTGGGTGTTGTAGGAGGGCGTCTGAGGGCAGACACACTGAAATCATACTCACAGAAGACTGGTCAATCTAATCATACTAGGACCACAGCCGTGTCTAACTTAAGGAAACCAAGCCATGCCTGTGGGGCAACCCAAGAGGGGCGGGTCATGGAGGAGAGGGCTGACAGAACGTGGTCCACTGCAGAAGGGAATGGCAAGCCACTTCAGTATTCTTTCCTTGAGAACCCCATGAACAGTATGAAAAGGCAAAATGATAGGATACCAAATCTGATGCTGGGAGGGATTGGGGGCAGGAAGAGAAGGGAACGACCGAGGATGAGATGGCTGGATGGCATCATAGACTTGATGGATGTGAATCTGAGTGAACTCCGAGAGATGGTAACGAACAGGGAGGCCTGGTGTGCTGCAATTCATGGGGTCGCAAAGAGTCGGACACGACTGAGCGACTGAACTGAACTGAACTGAAGTGAATTGAAGTCGCTCAGTCCTGTCTAACTCTTTGCAACCCTGTGGACTGTAGCCCTTCAGGCTCCTCCGTCCATGGGATTCTCCAGGCAAGAATACTGGAGTGGGTTGCCATTTCTTTCTCCAAATAAATGCCTTACTTGTCTCATTTTATCCTGACCAGTACATTGTGGAAAAGTCCTGATTCCTAATGTATAGGTATAAGAACTAAGGTTTTCAGAATCCAGTAAATTTGCCTCAGAACATACAATTAGTGGAAGAGCAATGAATAAACCACATTCTCTCTGATTTTCAAATCTGTTCTCTACTCCACTTGGTAAGAGAAAGGTTATTGTACTATAAAATTTTATTTTTAAAATTAACTTTCTTTCTCTATAAATGAGGTCAAATTAGGTGTTCCTTTTCTTCATTGTTCTACAGGCTTAGAAAAATAGGCATTAAATGGAGTCTGGGTCTTTTTTTTTTTTTTTTTNAGAAAAAAGGTAGTTAATCTGGTTGACATTCAGGAGCAGAGCAATCCATACAGAGTAAGCAAAATGCAAAGGCCTTGAGGCTGAAGCATGACTTACTTGTTTAGGGAACAGCCTGGAAACCTGCATGCCTATACTGGACTGAGAGAGAAGAGAAACTGACTGGGGCAGGTCAGAAGGTTGCAGTTAAAGCAGATGAGAGCTGTGTTAAACTTGGAATTTTACACTCACTTTGAAATGTACATATTACATTATCACCTCACTAACTTTCATTACACCACTATGTTTTTCTTCATTTATTTGTCTTTATAGTTTCCTTGATTTGATTTGTAAGGCTTTGTTTATTTCATATACTTATATGACCTGGGATTAGTATCTTGGTTTTATTTTTATGACTATATTTATCAATACCCTCTATTTAAGATTTTCAATTTTGCTTTCTTCGGTCAACTGGGTTTTGGTTTTACTTTTGGTAAGGTAAAAGATAAGTTAATAACTTTTGTTTTCCCTTTTTTAATAATGAACTATTTGATGTTCTGAATTTTCTATTACTTATGCATATTTTACTTTCCACAATATTTCGATAAATTATTCTAGTAATTTTCATTATTTTCTTGATTTTACAGGTATTTTTTGTTTAGCATACCTGCTAACTCAGTAGTTTAAAAGAACTTCTTTCTATTAAGTTTACTCATCTCACTATGCTTTCTGAAAGTGGGTTAACCTTGTTTCATAGATTCAGAGTCTGTTTTATATTATTTAAAAATTTTAATTAAATATTATGTTTATTATATGTTACTTGAAAATATACCTATTTCAGAGGGAAATATTTATCTCTGAATCTTTAGTCTTTAATGCCTGTATTTTTTTCCCACACAAGCTTCAAATTGATTGTGTTTTCTCTGTTTCCTCATGTTCTGAGAATGTATATCTACTTAGCTCTTTTGAGAGGTAATAGAACATAAATGTTTTTATTATTTCTAAAACAGAATTATCAAAGCTATTACGATTCTATAATTAAAAAGAACTAGATCTCTTAAATTAGCCAGAGCTTGAGGATACTCCTAATCATAATTTAAGTGTATAAGCCAAGTCATTAGGACTTTTATTTTTATTGATAACAGTAAACAATATTCAAAAGAACTGAGACTCTAGCTGGTTTAGAATCTGGCTTTGGCAAGATAGCTCTTTCGTGTGTGATATTAGATAATTTCCAAGTAATATTAGTGGCAGAAATAATTTAAATTTTGATGAAAATAATGATGGCTCTGTAGTGTTTAGCATTTTTTTTTTTCAGTGTCTGTGACTTAAGTCTATAATAAATGCCTTGAAGTGAGGCTAGGGCCGGGGCTGGGAGCGGTGGCTGCGCAGGCACTGGAGGGCCTAGAGGAGCTATCTCATATTGAAGGTCAGGAACGGTGGCAGTAAGGAGATACCCCTCATCCAAGGTAAGGAGCAGTGGCTGTGCTTTGCTGGAGCAGCCGTGAGGAGATGCCCCACACCCAAGGTAAGAGAAACCCAAGTAGGATGGTGGGTGTTGTAGGAGGGCGTCTGAGGGCAGACACACTGAAATCATACTCACAGAAGACTGGTCAATCTAATCATACTAGGACCACAGCCGTGTCTAACTTAAGGAAACCAAGCCATGCCTGTGGGGCAACCCAAGAGGGGCGGGTCATGGAGGAGAGGGCTGACAGAACGTGGTCCACTGCAGAAGGGAATGGCAAGCCACTTCAGTATTCTTTCCTTGAGAACCCCATGAACAGTATGAAAAGGCAAAATGATAGGATACCAAATCTGATGCTGGGAGGGATTGGGGGCAGGAAGAGAAGGGAACGACCGAGGATGAGATGGCTGGATGGCATCATAGACTTGATGGATGTGAATCTGAGTGAACTCCGAGAGATGGTAACGAACAGGGAGGCCTGGTGTGCTGCAATTCATGGGGTCGCAAAGAGTCGGACACGACTGAGCGACTGAACTGAACTGAACTGAAGTGAATTGAAGTCGCTCAGTCCTGTCTAACTCTTTGCAACCCTGTGGACTGTAGCCCTTCAGGCTCCTCCGTCCATGGGATTCTCCAGGCAAGAATACTGGAGTGGGTTGCCATTTCTTTCTCCAAATAAATGCCTTACTTGTCTCATTTTATCCTGACCAGTACATTGTGGAAAAGTCCTGATTCCTAATGTATAGGTATAAGAACTAAGGTTTTCAGAATCCAGTAAATTTGCCTCAGAACATACAATTAGTGGAAGAGCAATGAATAAACCACATTCTCTCTGATTTTCAAATCTGTTCTCTACTCCACTTGGTAAGAGAAAGGTTATTGTACTATAAAATTTTATTTTTAAAATTAACTTTCTTTCTCTATAAATGAGGTCAAATTAGGTGTTCCTTTTCTTCATTGTTCTACAGGCTTAGAAAAATAGGCATTAAATGGAGTCTGGGTCTTTTTTTTTTTTTTTTAATCAATGTTGTCACAAAATAGAAGCCAAATTATTGAATACTTAAGAATTGTCTCCAAAACAAAGTGAAGTGAAGTGAACTTCGCTCAGTCGTGTTCAACTCTTTGTGACCTCATGGACTATACTGTCCATGGAACTTTCCAGGCCATGGACTGGAGACCTTTCCTTTCCTTTGGACCTTTCCTATCTCCAGGGGATATTCCCAACCCAGAGATGGAACCCAGGTCTTCCGCATTGCAGATGGATTCTTTACCAGCTGAGCCACCAGGGAAGCCCAAGAATCCTGGAGTGGGTAGTCTATCCTTTCTTCAGCAGATCTTCCTGACTCAGGAATCAAAGGGGGGTCTCTCTCCTACATTGCAGGTGAATTCTTTACCTACTGAGCTACCAGGGAATCCCAAGGACTGTATAATAATTAGGATATTGATTGTGGTATAAAAACAAACAAAAAAAATTAAATAACAATAACCTAAAGGAAACTATTTTATGTCTCTCTGAGGTTATCATCTAGTCAAAAGCAATCCAACCTAAGTATGGTGGATTCTTGCTGTCACGATTAAAGTTTATTCTATCTGATGACATCATTTTCTGTCACTCAGGGATTCTGCTCCAGTTCCAGCAAGAATCTGCATTGAAACAATCAGGTAGAGTGACTGGAAAAGGGGGAGAGTAAACTTATGACATTCCTTTTAGGCCATGGCATGGAAGTTGCATATATCATTTGTACATCATGGAAATAATTTAATTAATGGCTTATCTAGCAAAAGAAGTTTGGAAAATTTATGTGTATCTGGATACTCGGGAAATTAACAAAGATCTTTTACAACATAAAGGAAAACTAGATAATGGTTGATAGTCAAAGGAATGTATTCTTTTTTGGAGGGGATACATAATCCATAGTTGAGTCTGTTACCAGAATTGTCCCAATATTCTTCTAGTTGATTAGCTGAATGAAGAATACATAAAAAAAATAACAAAGATAAAAGAGAGGTAAATTTTTATTCAAAATCATTTAATATCTTTGTTAGGGTGGAAAGCATTAACAACTGTCCCATGAACATTTAAAAGACTGAGGCATTACATTTCCACTCTGGAATTTCTGTAGTTTAATATTGCAGTGTGTTGGTTCTTTATTAAACAAAATATATAGGCATTTTGCCTACTTAATCAGCTTCTTTGTGTATAAATATAAATTCTTTACTTACAATATACAGCTTCTTTGTGTATAAATGTAAATTCTTTACTTACAATATACAGCTTCTTTGTGTATAAATGTAAATTCTTTACTTACAATATACTACTGTTTTCCCATTATTTTAAGTGTTCGTACAGTGTCTTGAAAATACATAACTCATTATGAATAACAAAAATAATCCAAGAGTTTAAAGATAGTTTAGCTTTTCCTACTAGTATACTCTGTGGTTTCACATGTTAAATTTGAAGAGGGTGAGAGTGGTATGGAATAAAAGCTAAGATCGTTCATGTAATTTTTAAGAGGAACTAATGCTTACTTAATAATACTGCATCATTCTCAGGTTCCATATTTGCATCCTGATTTTCAAAATATCCGTAGAATAGTTTCCTTCCTAAATGTGCATATGTGTTTTCAAATATGCGCACACATTCATATACGTACATAGTATATTAGTATTGGCATTAGTAACAGAGCTCCATCTAGTGTTTACAGATACTGTAAAGCACAAGTAGATTTGTTTTGATACTTATTTAATAAAGCATTTTAAAAGTCAATTTATTTAGTTATTTATATTTAGTTCACCACAAGACTCTATCAAGGCAGAAAAGTAAGCTATTTTAAAAGAGTACCTTGCTGCTGCTGCTGCTGCTGCTGCTAAGTTGCTTCAGTCGTGTCAGATTCTGTGCGACCCCATAGGTGGCAGCCCACCAGGCTCCCCCGTCCCTGAGATTCTCCAGGCAAGAACACTGGAGTGGGTAAGTGGGTAAAATCTTAATATTCCAATTATAATGGAGTAGACTTATAAATGATTATGTAATTATAGCTAAAGTATTTAATTAATGCATAATTAAGGTCATATACCCATTCTTTACTCTCAGAAGGAGAAAAATTATTTATTAGTTGGATTTTAAAAACCTCTAGATTTTTGCTGTAATTCTCACCGTCTCAGTTTCTACTGAAGTTAATTAGGATGACATTCAAAATGCTAAACACAAAATACCTGTAGTGCTGTGAAATGTTCAATAGCCTGTCTAAACTAGGTCACCCTAACAAAATACAAAATTAGTTTTAGTAACTCTTTCAGTTTTGAGAGACCTTATTGTTTTGGCAAATAAAGTTTGGCAGATGTAGATGAGTCCTATTGCAAGAAATAAACATTTGTGAAATATAAAATATTGCAAATTCTAATGTATAGAATCTGCTCAATGGTTAATATTTTAATACAATTTCTTTTTTTGTTTTTTTGCTAATTTCTATATGTAATTCCATTAACTTAGCCCTTGATTGACTTATTCAACAATAATCACTCACCTCTTATACACCAAATATTCTATTTGAGTAGATTGGGAAAGACTGCTAATTATTCCCCTATATCTATTATCCTGACCTTTGTTTTATCAATAAAATCCATTCTACACATCAAGTTTTAAATTTTTTTGGTGCTTAACTATCTGAATAGCATTTCCTATCCTATCTTGTAGCTGAGTGCAGTCCTGTGACTGAATTTAAACCAGTAGATGTGAACATAAATTATTGTGTGTGTTTATTGTGTGTAACTTCCAGGTCATCTCTAAAAAACCTTTCCCAGTTCTGCCTCTTTTTCCTTTCTTCAGAAAGCAAAGAAGACAGGAGACAACTTCAGCCATAGCCATGGCGCAGGCATTAAAAAAAAAAAAATCAATGGAAAAATCCCAAGACCTTTAATGACTTCACAGAGCAGAACCCCCTGGCCAGCTGGACTGTATCAGGAGATACAAGAGAAGTAAATCCCTGTATTACTCATGCAATTGTACCTTTGCATCTTATGTCTTCCTGTTAGAAAGGATTTGTTTGCAGAATAATTATAAAGTACACAAGATTGATAAAATATAGTNATCAGGAGATATAAGAGACGTAAATCCCTGTATTACTCATGCAATTGTACCTTTGCATCTTATGTCTTCCTGTTAGAAAGGATTTGTTTGCAGAATAATTATAAAGTACACAAGATTGATAAAATATAGTTCCTGGTGTAAAAAGTTCTGTCTTTTAATGAATGAGCCAGAAAAATGGACAACTGTATATAATACAGAATGATCCTAATGATGGATGTCTTGTAGAAATGATGCAATCACCCAGAAAATTCTACCAAGAAGGATTAGAGAAAGCTTCAGATGAATAGGAGTATTCAAGGTTTATTTTGAAATAGTAGTTTAAGACTATCACATAAAAAAGTGGGGGAAAATGGGTAGAGAGTACAGATCAAAGAAACAGTATTTGCAAATATTTTAGGGAGACAGTTCAAAGTAAATGAAGCATTTGGGAGGTAGCAAGTTACAGAAGAGTCAGAGAAAGGAATAAATGGCTGATAGAATCCTGAAAAGAAATACAGTAGATTTGTTCTAGCCTGTGAAAGAGTTTTAATATCATAAAAGTTGACATATGTATAACTGATCCACTTTGCTGTGCACCTGAAACTAATGCAACATTGTAAATCAACTATAATCCAATAAAACTTTTAAAAATAAATTAGCATTTTACCACATAGAAAATAAATTTTCAACAAAGAAATTATGTGAACAAGCAATCTATAAAACTATCCAGGGTTGAAATGTCCTATGTGGTGTCAATGATGGTCAAGGAGAATTCTTTTTGGCTCCTTATTATATGTGATTTTCTTGTGTAATGATAAATTTTCTCTTGTGTGAAAAGTTGCTCATTTATTCAGACTAAAATACAAGCAGCGACTCAGCTAGGAAGGGACAACAAAAGGAGATAAAATGCATTCTCCTTCCCTCGTTGGTCTAATTAATCTATCATTTACTTTTCAAATAGTAGGAAATATGGATAATAATTGAAGAACTCTTGAGCTGATATTTCTTCTGCATTGGTCCATAGCAGTCAGTGCAGCTGAAATGCTGGAATAATCAAATATAGTATTGTCTTTTACAATTTGAGGGCTGGCCATCAGTAATTGATATTTTGAATTTTATTTGCATATGTTTTACTTCTTTGTATAAACAGCAGAAGAAAAAAGAGAGAGAAGAAAACTTACAGAAACGTTGGTAAAAAGTACTGATCACCACAGTTTCAGACACACAGGAAAAATTTTATGGCATGATGTCAAGAAAATGATAGCTATATCCTTTTTCCATTGAACTATGTAAATACTTAGGAATATTTCTATTAATCTCTCTTAGTTTTACATTTTCTACCTCATAAAAATACATTCCCATTTAATGTAAACCAAGATAATCCTGGGTCCTAGGTTTTATGGGTAAGTTAGCCTCCTCCAAATTGGAAAACTGAGTCTGCTGCCAGGAGGAATTCAATAATACATTGAATTAATGATTGCCAATCAGTGCGAAACNACAGAAGAGTCAGAGAAAGGAATAAATGGCTGATAGAATCCTGAAAAGAAATACAGTAGATTTGTTCTAGCCTGTGAAAGAGTTTTAATATCATAAAAGTTGACATATGTATAACTGATCCACTTTGCTGTGCACCTGAAACTAATGCAACATTGTAAATCAACTATAATCCAATAAAACTTTTAAAAATAAATTAGCATTTTACCACATAGAAAATAAATTTTCAACAAAGAAATTATGTGAACAAGCAATCTATAAAACTATCCAGGGTTGAAATGTCCTATGTGGTGTCAATGATGGTCAAGGAGAATTCTTTTTGGCTCCTTATTATATGTGATTTTCTTGTGTAATGATAAATTTTCTCTTGTGTGAAAAGTTGCTCATTTATTCAGACTAAAATACAAGCAGCGACTCAGCTAGGAAGGGACAACAAAAGGAGATAAAATGCATTCTCCTTCCCTCGTTGGTCTAATTAATCTATCATTTACTTTCCAAATAGTAGGAAATATGGATAATAATTGAAGAACTCTTGAGCTGATATTTCTTCTGCATTGGTCCATAGCAGTCAGTGCAGCTGAAATGCTGGAATAATCAAATATAGTATTGTCTTTTACAATTTGAGGGCTGGCCATCAGTAATTGATATTTTGAATTTTATTTGCATATGTTTTACTTCTTTGTATAAACAGCAGAAGAAAAAAGAGAGAGAAGAAAACTTACAGAAACGTTGGTAAAAAGTACTGATCACCACAGTTTCAGACACACAGGAAAAATTTTATGGCATGATGTCAAGAAAATGATAGCTATATCCTTTTTCCATTGAACTATGTAAATACTTAAGAGGAATATTTCTATTAATCTCTCTTAGTTTTACATTTTCTACCTCATAAAAATACATTCCCATTTAATGTAAACCAAGATAATCCTGGGTCCTAGGTTTTATGGGTAAGTTAGCCTCCTCCAAATTGGAAAACTGAGTCTGCTGCCAGGAGGAATTCAATAATACATTGAATTAATGATTGCCAATCAGTGCGAAACAAATCAGAGAATAAGCTCCGTGATATAAATTCTTCAAATCAATGAGTTCTCACAGTTAGAAACTTAACTGATTATTAGGCCAATTTTTTTTCAAAACAGTCACACTGTAAAAGATAATATGAGGCATAGCAAAGCTGTGAAGGCCAGACTGCAATCTGAGACACAAAAATTGGCAAATAGTGCAGACTTGCTGTCTATCCATCCTTGATATATCTCTGCTTCTTTGTGGTACAACTTTATAATTTCTCAAAGATCTACCAGTTTTATAGGTCATAAAGCTTTTGAAGATGTGTCTCTACCTTGTCAGTTTCTGAAAGCATAAAGAGACATTTGGGAATGTATGGGAATATTTAGGTTAAGACTTGACATTCTAAAAACAGTCAGATATTTTGTTCTTGTTTAGAGACTGTTTAAATTTACAGATACAAGATTAATTTAAGAGAAAATACAAATGGTCAACATTTACTCCTCATTCCATAGAGGGCTACTTCC
>SJYW01051677.1:0-11544 GCA_006410735.1 Raphicerus campestris
GGTAGTTTGAGCATTCTTTGGCATTGCCTTTCTTTGAGATTTGAATGAAAACTGACCTTTTCCAGTCCTGTGGCCACTGGAGTTTTCCAAATTTGCTGGCATATTGCGTGCAGCACTTTCACAGCATCATCTTTTAGGATTTGAAATAGCTTAGCTGGAATTCCATCACCTCTACTAGCTTTGCTCATAGTGAAGCTTCCTAAGGTCCACTTGACTTCGCACTCCAGGATGTTGGGTCTAGATGAGTGATCATACTATCGTGGTCATCTAAGTCCTTGAGATCTTTTTTGTATAGTTGTGTGTATTTTTGCCACCTCTTCTTAATATCTTCTGCTTCAGTTAGATCCATACTATTTCTGTCTTTATTGTGCCCATCTTTGCCTGAAATGTTCCCTTGAATCTCTGATTTTCTTGAAGAGATCTCTAGTCTTTCCCATTCTATTATTTCCCTCTATTTCTTTGCCTTGGTCACTGAGGAAGGCTTTCTTATCTCTCCTTGCTATTCTTTGGAACTCTGCATTCAGATGGACATATCTTTCCTTTTCTCCTTTGCCTTTCACTTCTCTTCTTTTCTCAGCTATTTGTAAGGCATCCTTAGACAAGCATTTTGCCTTTTTGCATTTCTTTTTCTTGGGGATGGTTTTGATCACTGCCTCCTGTATAAAGTTATGAACCTAAGTCCATAATTCTTCAGATACTCTATCTATCAGATTTAATCTCTTGAATCTATTTGTGACTTCCACTGTATAATTGTAAGGGATTTGATTTAGTATACCTATAGCTAACTATATTGCTTACTTGTCCCAGTTAAACCAGTTTGAAGCCTGACAAGTTGAATTTTATTTCTCTGTCTCAATTTTTCATGCATCAGATGAAGAGGAAGAAACACAGGTGAACTTCACAGGAATATAATTTACTTTGAAATGTAAATATAACTATAGATGCANTTGTGACTTCCACTGTATAATTGTAAGGGATTTGATTTAGTACACCTATAGCTAACTATATTGCTTACTTGTCCCAGTTAAACCAGTTTGAAGCCTGGCAAGTTGAATTTTATTTCTCTGTCTCAATTTTTCATTCATCAGATGAAGAGGAAGAAACACAGGTGAACTTCACAGGAATATAATTTACTTTGAAATGTAAATATAACTATAGATGCATATGTAAAATAAACTGTGAACTGATATGCAAATATCCTAGTAAAGCTATGTATTTTCTTTGAAATAAAATAAAGGTCCAAAGATTATTTTAATTCACATTTTTAGGAAGCCTATCTTTCAATTAATGTTAGGATTGATATTCTTTGTGAGGAAAATGCTACTCAGATATAGGTTTCATTGACATGATAGAGGACCCTTATTCATATCTCCATATAATTCAATGGTGCCTGTTCAGAGATGGCTTTGGTTTTACTTTCCAAAGACCACCTGTGTAAGCAGGTGAGAAGAGCAAGATCATAGAACTTCTCTCACTGTGAGCTGATGATATTGTACTTTGGGTGAACTCCATTTTGAATCAGCAAAGACACAGTGGATTGAGTAATCTCAGCAAATCAATGAATCTCTCCCTTGTACCTTGTCCTTCAGTCTTTTTTTGCTGATTTCCTCTGAAACATTGTATGTCTGAATTATCAAGACTCCTACCCACTTTAATTGTGAGTCTCACTGAATACAAACATAACCATCTGTAGTTATAACTATAGAAACTGTATACATAAGCTTAGTAACTAGATATATTTCTTTGTAGAATTCCTTGGAGTCACAGAAATAAATTTTGGTTCAAGTATCAGAGATAATCAGGTCTCTAGTTTCTTTGCCTATTAATTTAGTGCTAGGCTTTAATTAGAAAACACATATTTATTTAGAAGTTTTCTTTCATGCACTTAGGTTATATTAAGAACAAGAAATTATTCATTTAGGATATATTTAAAAAGTACAAAACATATATGGAAAAACACGTTGTCATAGATAGAACTGTGTTCCCTAAATTTATATGTATTAATAGAAATCCTACCCCAATAGTACCTCAGAATGTGATCTTACTTGGAAATAGGATTGTTGCAAATTTAATTAGTTAAGATGATGTTAGCCTGGAGTACAGTGGGTTACTAATCAGATATGACTGGTGTCCTGATAAAAAGATACATTTTGGACACACACCAGGAGAATGCCATGTGGAAATGAAGGCGAAGACATAGGTGCTGCTTCTACTAAGTCTAGCAATGTCAAATATTGCCAGAAAACCACCAGAAGCTGGGAGAGAAGCATGAAACAGAGTCTCCTTCCCAAGTTCAGAAGGAACCAATCCTTTGAAACTTTGATCTCTGGCTTCTAGTCTCCAGAAATGTGAGACAATGCATTTCTTTTGTATTAGTCACTAATTCTGTAGTAGTTTGTTAGGCAACTCTAGCAAATTACTAGACTGTAGTACCAGAAGTAGGATGCTCCTGTAGGGGGTACTCAAAAATAAGACAGTGATTTTGGAATTTGTTGATAGAGTCTTGAGGTGCCTGATTTAAAAAGAAAAAGCCTAGATTTCCTGGGAAAGGGATTTGAAAAAGAATAGTTAATTATATGGGCATAATTAAATCACTGCACACCAGTAACTAACACATCATTGTTAATCAACTATGTTGTTTTTGTTCAGCCGCTAAGTCGTGTCCGACTCTTTGCAACCCCATGGACTGCAGCATGCCAGGCCTCCCTGTGCCTCAGTCTCTCCTGGCATTTGCTCAAGTTCATGTTGATTGAATTGGTAATGCCATCCAACCATCTCATCCTCTGTCACCCCCTTCTCCTACCTTCAATCTTTCCCAGCATTATGATTTTTTTCAATGAGTTGGCTGTTGGCATCAGGTGGCCAAAGTATTGGGGCTTCAGCATTGGTCCTTCCAATGAATACTCAGGGTTGATTTCCTTTAGGGTTGATTGATTTGATCTCCTTGCTGTCCAAGAGCCCCTGAGGAGTCTTCTCCAGCACCATAATTCAAAAACATAAAATTCTTCATCCTGAGCCTTCTTTATGGTCCAGCTCTCACATCCATACATGACTATCGGGAAAACCATGGCTTTGACTGTATGGGCCTTCATCAGTGAAGTGGTTTTTCTGCATTTTAATATGTTGCCTAGGTTTGTCATAGCTTTTCTTCCAAGGAGCAAGTGTCTTTTAATTTCATGGCTGCAGTCATCATCCATAATTTTGGAGCCCCAGAAAATAAAGTCTGTCATTGTTTCCCTCCCCCACCCCTCATCTATTTGCCATGAAGTAATTAAACCAGATGCCATGATCTTCATTTTTTGAATCCTGAGTTTTTAAAAATTTATTTAATTGGAGGCTAATTACCTTACAATATTATGGTGGTTTTTGCCATACCTTACAATATTGTGGTGGTTTTGGCCATGCATTCACATGAATTAGCCATGGATGTATGTGTGTTCTCCATCCTGACCTTTCCTTCCCACCTCCTTCCCCATCACATCTCTCAGGGTCATCCCAGGGCACCAGCCCTGAACACTCTGCCTCATCCATTGAACCTGGACTGGTGATCTGTTTCACATATGATAGTATACATGTTTCAGTGCTATTCTCAAATCATCCCACCCTCGCCTTCTCCCATGGAATCCAACAGTCTGTTCTTTACACCTGTGTCTCTCTGTGGCTGTCTTGCATATAGGGTTATTGTTACCATCTTTCTAAATTCCATATATATGGATTAACATGCTATATTGATGTTTTTCTTTCTGACTTACTTCACTCTGTATAATAAGCTCCAGTTTCATCCACCTCATTAGAACCGATTCAAATGCATTCTTTTTAATAGCTGGATAATATTCCATTGTGTATATGTACCACAGCTTTCTTATCCTGAATGCTGAGTTTTAAGCCAGCTTTTTCACTTTTCTCTTTCACCTTCATCAAGAGACTATTTAGTTCCTCTTGCTTTCTGCCATAAGGGTAGTATCATCTGCATTTCTGAGTTTATTGATATTTCTTCTGGCAACCTTGATTCCAGCTTAAGCGTCATCCAGCCTGTGTTTCACCTTAATACTTCCCTAAATTTCCCTTGTGAGTCACATGACTATTCACTGCCACAATATTCTGAATCCTGCTGATCTTTTGCCCCTACAAGAAGAAGNTATTCATTTAGGATATATTTAAAAAGTACAAAACATATATGGAAAAACACGTTGTCATAGATAGAACTGTGTTCCCTAAATTTATATGTATTAATAGAAATCCTACCCCAGTAGTACCTCAGAATGTGATCTTACTTGGAAATAGGATTGTTGCAAATTTAATTAGTTAAGATGATGTTAGCCTGGAGTACAGTGGGTTCCTAATCAGATATGACTGGTGTCCTGATAAAAAGATACATTTTGGACACACACCAGGAGAATGCCATGTGGAAATGAAGGCAAAGACATAGGTGCTGCTTCTACTAAGTCTAGCAATGTCAAATATTGCCAGAAAACCACCAGAAGCTGGGAGAGAAGCATGAAACAGAGTCTCCTTCCCAAGTTCAGAAGGAACCAATCCTTTGAAACTTTGATCTCTGACTTCTAGTCTCCAGAAATGTGAGACAATGCATTTCTTTTGTATTAGTCACTAATTCTGTAGTAGTTTGTTAGGCAACTCTAGCAAATTACTAGACTGTAGTACCAGAAGTAGGATGCTCCTGTAGGGGGTACTCAAAAATAAGACAGTGATTTTGGAATTTGTTGATAGAGTCTTGAGGTGCCTGATTTAAAAAGAAAAAGCCTAGATTTCCTGGGAAAGGGATTTGAAAAAGAATAGTTAATTATATGGGCATAATTAAATCACTGCACACCAGTAACTAACACATCATTGTTAATCAACTATGTTGTTTTTGTTCAGCCGCTAAGTCGTGTCCGACTCTTTGCAACCCCATGGACTGCAGCATGCCAGGCCTCCCTGTGCCTCAGTCTCTCCTGGCATTTGCTCAAGTTCATGTTGATTGAATTGGTAATGCCATCCAACCATCTCATCCTCTGTCATCCCCTTCTCCTACCTTCAATCTTTCCCAGCATTATGATTTTTTTCAATGAGTCGGCTGTTGGCATCAGGTGGCCAAAGTATTGGGGCTTCAGCATTGGTCCTTCCAATGAATACTCAGGGTTGATTTCCTTTAGGGTTGATTGATTTGATCTCCTTGCTGTCCAAGAGCCCCTGAGGAGTCTTCTCCAGCACCATAATTCAAAAACATAAAATTCTTCATCCTGAGCCTTCTTTATGGTCCAGCTCTCACATCCATACATGACTATCGGGAAAACCATGGCTTTGACTGTATGGGCCTTCATCAGTGAAGTGGTTTTTCTGCATTTTAATATGTTGCCTAGGTTTGTCATAGCTTTTCTTCCAAGGAGCAAGTGTCTTTTAATTTCATGGCTGCAGTCATCATCCATAATTTTGGAGCCCCAGAAAATAAAGTCTGTCATTGTTTCCCTCCCCCACCCCTCATCTATTTGCCATGAAGTAATTAAACCAAATGCCATGATCTTCATTTTTTGAATCCTGAGTTTTTAAAAATTTATTTAATTGGAGGCTAATTACCTTACAATATTATGGTGGTTTTTGCCATACCTTACAATATTGTGGTGGTTTTGGCCATACATTCACATGAATTAGCCATGGATGTACGTGTGTTCTCCATCCTGACCTTTCCTTCCCACCTCCTTCCCCATCACATCTCTCAGGGTCATCCCAGGGCACCAGCCCTGAACACTCTGCCTCATCCATTGAACCTGGACTGGTGATCTGTTTCACATATGATAGTATACATGTTTCAGTGCTATTCTCAAATCATCCCACCCTCGCCTTCTCCCATGGAATCCAACAGTCTGTTCTTTACACCTGTGTCTCTCTGTGGCTGTCTTGCATATAGGGTTATTGTTACCATCTTTCTAAATTCCATATATATGGATTAACATGCTATATTGATGTTTTTCTTTCTGACTTACTTCACTCTGTATAATAAGCTCCAGTTTCATCCACCTCATTAGAACTGATTCAAATGCATTCNGCCTCAAATCATCCCACCCTCGCCTTCTCCCATGGAATCCAACAGTCTGTTCTTTACACCTGTGTCTCTCTGTGGCTATCTTGCATATAGGGTTATTGTTACCATCTTTCTAAATTCCATATATATGGATTAACATGCTATATTGATGTTTTTTTTCTGACTTACTTCACTCTGTATAATAAGCTCCAGTTTCATCCACCTCATTAGAACCGATTCAAATGCATTCTTTTTAATAGCTGGATAATATTCCATTGTGTATATGTACCACAGCTTTCTTATCCTGAATGCTGAGTTTTAAGCCAGCTTTTTCACTTTTCTCTTTCACCTTCATCAAGAGACTATTTAGTTCCTCTTGCTTTCTGCCATAAGGGTAGTATCATCTGCATTTCTGAGTTTATTGATATTTCTTCTGGCAACCTTGATTCCAGCTTAAGCGTCATCCAGCCTGTGTTTCACCTTAATACTTCCCTAAATTTCCCTTGTGAGTCACATGACTATTCACTGCCACAATATTCTGAATCCTGCTGATCTTTTGCCCCTACAAGAAGAAGNTAACCTTGATTCCAGCTTAAACTTCATCCAGCCTGTGTTTCACCTTAATACTTCCCTAAATTTCCCTTGTGAGTCACATGACTATTCACTGCCACAGCATTCTGAATCCTGCTGATCTTTTGCCCCTACAAGAAGAAGTGGCATTTCATGACTGTCTTACCTCAGGGAACTTTCTGTACCTCACTCAGATTTACTAGAGACTCTGACCTAATATTATTTGTGTGTGGATCATTCCNAAGCGTCATCCAGCCTGTGTTTCACCTTAATACTTCCCTAAATTTCCCTTGTGAGTCACATGACTATTCACTGCCACAATATTCTGAATCCTGCTGATCTTTTGCCCCTACAAGAAGAAGTGGCATTTCATGACTTTCTTACCTCAGGGAACTTTCTGTACCTCACTCAGATTTACTAGAGACTCTGACCTAATATTATTTGTGTGTGGATCATTCCTCAAAGTTGAAACTGGCAGTTATCAGGAGAATATACTATTTCCAATAGAAGTTGTCCTGAGAACATAGTTCTTTATCTGAAGTAAAATCAACCCAGAATTGACAAGTGAGTGCAATAAGATTTGCACTTGTCAATTAGCCAAAGAACAGACAGCAAATGTATACTAAAGTTGTCCTTTAGTGTCTGTAGGGGATTGATTTCGGGGCCCCCATTATATGCTCAAGTCTGTGTTAAAATGGAAACGTGTGTGCGTGCTCATTCTCTTCAGTCGTGTCCAACTCTTTGCGACCCTAGGGACTGTAGCACACCAGGCTCGTCTGTGCGTGAGATTCTCTAGGCAAGAATACTGGAGTGGGTTACCATGCCCTCCTCCAGGGGATCTTCCAGACCTGGTGATTGAACTCACATCTGCCTGCACTGCAGGGAGATTCTTTACCCATTGAGCCACCTTAGAAGCCCAAAATGGCATAGTTTCCCCATATATGTATATCTTCCCATACACCTTAAATCATCTTTGAATTATTTATAGTACCTGATGTAATGTAAATGCCATGTAAATAGTTGTAAATACAATGTAAATGCTATGTAAATAGTTGCCAGCATGGGACAAATCTAAATTTTGCTTTTTGGAAAGTTCTGGAATTTTTTTTTTATTTAATATTTTTGATCTGAAGTTAGTTGAATCTATGGATGTGAAACTCATGAATATGGGCAGCTGATTGTGTACAGATATCAGGTATGATTTTGGAGTAGTATATGACTCTGAGACACTTTGAGGAAAAGACCTTTTTGCCTATTCTGAAGACACTATCAACAATGGTCTACAAGTTAAGAAACTTTTAGTCCATGGGGTCTTAAAGAGTTGGACATGACTGAGCGGCCTCCACTTTCACTTTCACTTAGATGCATTCCTACCTCTGGAAGAGGTGGCTATTTTAAAGGTTAAGGTCCATGAAAAGAGAGAGTATACAAGTTACAGGAAATGCTCTAGCAGATCATTGTGACAAAAACAGCTTTAACCAAGGTAATGATCTTAACTAAACTCTGAGTATTTAAATAGGTCATTATAAAATGTCGATGGTTAATCCTTTGTTTAAGAAAGGAAGAAATGAAAAAAAAGTCAGGTTTCACTCTTTGCTCATATAATCTCTGGCACTATCAAGATGGCCACTTGTTGGTACCAGATTATTTCAGATAGATACTAGCTAAATTTCTCCCCTAGATTATTTATTATGGTCCAAATGGGTTACACCTCAAATCAACATCTATGGGGAAACTTTCAAAAGACTGCTGAGTTTGTTTTGAGGTCACATGTCATCTCTCAAGAACATAATCCTGGAAAAATCATAAAGGGATACAGCCAGATCCTAAAACCTCAGGGTCCTTTGAACACTTTCAGATGAATTTGGTCAGATTATAGCCTCTATGGGATTTTCTTATATTTTAGTTATTGTATATTTATTTTTGGGGTGGGTTGAAGCTTCCCTTGTCAAAAACTACAGACTTTACAGTAGTGAAACAACTGGTTGATTTTGTGTTTTAATCTGGGAATAGCAACTTTTATATTAAGTTACTGAAGCACATAGTTTCTGGGAACAATCACAGGAAAACTCTGTGAGCCTTAATCTGTTATTCAATAACTATACTACTCTTACCATGCGTGATCACCTGGAATGATTAAAAGAACTGTTTCCTTAAACTAAAGTGAACAAAAATTTCAGGAGTCCTTGAGCTCCTTTGGCCAAAGCTCTTCTGAAATAGACCTTCTGGCCATAAAGTCCACTCCTCCTACAACACACTAGTCATCTATCTATTAATCGGTAGATGGAAGTCCTATGCACTTAAGATTTTACTTCCAATACTAGACTCTGCCATGCTGAACACAGATATAGCAAGACACTGTAAGAAATTCATCATGTACTATACCTGGGCTGTCACGAATAGGTTACCTTATCTTTCCACAGCATCTTCCTGGACAGTCTCTTCACAGACTTTGACCGTGAGATTTCATATATTGGAAGGGACAAAGAAAAACTGTTCTTGAGTCATGTTGTAAAAAACCATATCATGTTCTATGAACAACAAATACAGCAGTGCAACTACAGAGAGTCAACTTTTGGGTTCACATTTCATAGCTAAAGAAGCAATTCAGAACTCCACACGACTGGAAGGCTATTCCACTGTAAATTCTTAGAGACCCTCCATAAGGAGCTGATCTTTAGGAGTAGACAGCCAGTCTAAGATCTTTGGAACAAGTACATGACTTCAGATAGTGGAAAGCTTCACTCCATAATTTGGGTCAAGGCTTATCTTTAATTCCTGTATTGTTTTTCATCTGTTCACTTATAATCATCTTATTTTCTTTAGATCCCTGGTTGTTGCTGATCCATATTGGCCTCTTTTCTCTTTTCTTTCCTCTTTCTTATAACTGCTTAATCTGAACCTACTCATTTAAACACCATTCTTTAGTTCAGTTCAGATCAGTCGCTCATTCGTGTCTGACTCTTTGTGACCCCATGAATCGCAGCACACCAGGCCTCCCTGTCCATCACCAACTCCCAGAGTTTACTCAACTCATATCCATAGAGTCGGTGATGCATCCAGCCATCTCATCCTCTATCACCCCCTTCTCCTCCTGCCCCCAATCCCTCCAAGCATCAGGGTTTTTTCCAATGAGTCAACTCTTCACATGAGGTGGCCAAAGTATTGGGGTTTCAGCTTTGGCATCAGTCCTTCCAATGAACACCTAGGACTGATCTCCTTCTGAATGGACTGGTTGGATCTCCTTGCAGTTCACAGGACTCTCAAGAATCTTCTCCAACACCATTCTTAGATTATCCCAAATAGTAGCCACTGCCCTCAATCTTGCTCACTGCTGGATATGCTGTCCATGATCAAATCTGGACTGTTGGATATGATCCTCATGATAAAAATGTCTGGGCAATACTTGTTTCATCAAATGAGACAATCAGAGCTATTGGCATTTCCACTTTCACCAATATGGACAATTGACCCTAATAAAGTTAACTTGTGACTTTGTTAGTGTTTGTCTCTCCCAGAAAAATAACTTTATTGCAATCAACTTATCAGATCCTAGGACACTCTAAATTTGAATTCATCAAATTTTGCAGGGGGATAAGCCAAAGCCCACATTAAAGAAGCTAATAGAGATCTCTATTAGTCAAACATAATCCAGCTAATGTAAAGCTTTGGTTCCAATCTCATGTCATAAAAACTCCTTTTCCCCTGATCTCTATGTGCCCCTACTGGATGCTATTTTTTTTATGGCCATAAATCCTGTTTGCTTCTGATTAGTACCTCATGCACTTTAGAAATAGCATTATTATACCTGTATGTACACAGAGGAACTATTTCTATAAATCCTCAGGGCTCAAAATTCTGACTCAAATGTGGGCTCCAAAATGAAGCCACCCTCCACACACTCTACCTGGAGGAATTGCTGTCTTGTTTCTGTGACTCATCAGAGCACTGTTCCCTGTGGGCATTCTGCAGAGGTCATTAATGATACCACCTCTGCCTAGATGGAATACAGATTGGTCTCAACTCATTGATATGAGTGGTAGTGGACAGTTATATTGCTCTATAAGTTTTTGTTGGCTAGTTGTGGTAGAGTCTCTGCCATTGCTGGTAGCTTGCCCTGTACTTGAACCAATGAAACGAACATGGTGGAGCAGGCTCTACATTGCCTTAAGGAAAAAGCTACTTGGCTCCCTAAGGTTGATGTTCATGGCCCAGAGGGCGTTTGTTCTTGGTCTGGGTTGGTTAATTTGAATTCCCAGTTCTGAAACATTTTACAAGTGCTATCAATTGTTCTTACTTTTGTCTTGGTGCTGATTGGTTGCATTCTATCCAGAGTCATAAATGCATCTCTGCAGCTATTCTCTTGTCAGAGGCTCATGATAATGACACAGCAAAAAGGTCAAGATCTCATAATGCAGTTGACTATGGGGAAAACTGTACATTCAATAAGTGGAGACGATCTGGTTCCCATGACTGCTCTGCATTTGTCAGCTTCTCACAGGTGAGAAATTGGCTAAAAGAGGGAACTGATAGGCTGAATATACAAATGGACAATGTTTGACCATATATAGTAAACTGTGACACAGCAGCAGCGACCAGTCCCAGAAGCCCCACCACAACCTGGGCAACCATTGTCAGAGCTTGGTCAGTGGCTGGCAGCTTCTCCATTCTTACCCCCACCCCTGACCTTTTTCCAATTCAGGACCAACTAGAGCAAGCCAAATATGCTCCTCAAATCACTTACATAAGATCCCTCACTTCTGGTTATCCCACCTCTACTTCCCTGTGGCAACAGCCTCCAATCAGGACATATCTGAAGTCGCCCCTTTTTTTCACTGCAAAACTTTCCTACTCCCATGTCTACCTTTGAGTCTCTGCCAAACAAGTGATAGTGACCAACTCCTCTTCTGTAGAAAGTTCTGAATAAACAGGCTGTTTGTTCTCAGTTGCATGGT